>JASCZI010121056.1:22779-57874 GCA_036250425.1 Stylosanthes scabra | reverse complement strand
TTGTATCCACATCAACCATACTACAACAATGATATATACGCATGGAGATTATATCAGTGTTTTTAAAAATGATAGAACTGATTAGTATGATGGACGTTTGTCTGAGTAATTACATGTAGTTAAGGGTTTTTTGTTTACCTATTCCTGAATTCCTGTATCTCCTTAAGAGAAGAATCAACACGGACTGTTGATATGTCAAAGTGACTCTGAACAGATGTCTTTCCATCCCAACGATTAACCCTGAAGAAATGAAGGACAACAATAAGCGGTTCAGTCCGCTCTTCAGCCATGAGAGGAGCTAAGTCATCTACACATGGACCAAAGAGGACACATCGAATGTTGTTTTTTCTACACAAATGAAACAACATGTTTTGTTAGACATCCAGAGTTTTATATAATATAAGCAATATAACAAAATGCAAACATTTGTTTTGCAGTTGTAACACTCACTCAAGATCCTGCAGATTAATAGCCATCCTCTTGGTTTCCATTCCAGTGCTTGTGACCAGATCTTTGGGGTCCTCCTTGCCGACAACTTCAGCAACCATGTCTACGAAACAAAAAAAGGTAACCTTTTTTATAAAAAAATTCTGGTCATTTAGGAGGCATTTTAAAGAAAGCCAAAAGTTGATTTATGCGATTTGATTTCAAAGAGTGGTTCTATTTTTTAAGCATTGGAACTGGGAAAAATAGAGGCAGCATTGTAATTATGAGAAGAACAAACGTCACAGTCTATTATAAAGGCAGCATTGTAACTTATTTTTTTTATTAAATTCTGTTTATTTAAGATGCATTGTAAATCTTAGGAGTGATTAGGAAAAAAATGGCACAGGCGACTAATAAAGTAAAAAAACAAATGAGAGGCTTACCAAAAAGCTCATTCTCGATGACTACTGTTGAACCAATAAGCTCAGGTATGGTTCTGAACCTAAATGCCTCAAGTGGAAAAGCTGGTATATCAACCTCTTGTACTTCTGTTCGGTTACAGAACAACAGACTCAATCTAAGTTGGCTAGCTCGAACTCTGGCCTTATTGTCCACCACCACAAAATGCTTCATGTTGTACATGGTAAATTCCTTGATTTGATTATCCCATGTACTCATGAGTCTCTTAGGAATCGAAGAATGAATCCTTCCACCCTACAGATTTGGTTTCACAAACACAGTGCAGGAAAAAAGTTAAGTTAGTTCATATATATGGAAGAACAGGGGATATAAGCCAAAACCAGAACTGATGCAGAAACATTAACAAATTGGAACTATAACATTTACTTCAGATATTAAATAGTATCTTGTTACCTGGCTATCTTGCAGAAATGTCAATGCTCTTGATTATGCTTGGATCTTCAGAGCTAGGAACTTTGTACTTTCTGATAACATAAACCTGAATGTGCCAATGCATATAACGTTTTTGGATGGCAGAAACGAAATCAAATCTCACCCATGGAGAATGTTGAATTTTTTCTTCGTTTCAAGATTCAGTTTTTTTCTCTCTGCAGTTGTCTCTCTTTAGCTTCCTCAAACTTGTAGGGTTATTGAAGTGTTTGCGATATCTGGTATACTGCCTATATATCACTTGTTTCCAATACACTTGTTTGGCCCCACACTTTTTTTTCTATCTCTCTGAAGTTGCAACTCTTGTGCTTCCTCAAACTCTTGGAATTCTTGAGGTGTTTTTTATTTCTGATATCAATGTTATACATAACTTGTTTTGAATACATTTGTTTGGCGCCAAACTATCCTTCTTTAAGAGCCTTTATTAACTATTTCATTGGAATTGCTTCCTAATTTATGTAGCAATATTATACTTTAATTCACTATTGGAATTGCTTAGCATTATTAAACTTTAATTAATTTAAAAATATTTACTTTGCATATATTGCCCTCTTATCAGATCATACGCAATTAGCAAACAACAAAATGCTGATTAATGAAGCTGCCACTTGGCAATTACATGTTTTGTGTTATCCCATTATTATATTGTAATAGATTCATTGGACCGTTTCCTGAGAGTGGGTGCAATATTTTTGGTTAGTTTTCTTTTTTCACTTGTTACTTGTTGGGCTGAGTTATTACAAAGATACAAGTTAGTAGAGTTAAGAATCAAAATTGTTCATCATATGTTAATAGAGTTAACTATTAAAATTGTGTACGAAATTTTTAAACGCCAATAAAAATGATATTCAATTTTGTTAACATAAAAATGTTTATAAATGAGATAAATTTTATTTTAGTCCCTGAGATTTGTGAGTTGTACTAGAATGGTTCATGAAATTTTAATTGCCCATTTTGGTCCTCAAGAATGAAAACATTGCATCAAATTGGTTCCTAACCGGCTAACCCCTCTTCAGTCTAATTCTTATAAATTTTGTGAGGGACGTGACGGCTATCTTACATGTTGAACAACATAAAACGACGTTGTTTTACTTATATCGTTAAATAATTATTAAAAATGATTCCATTTATGCTTCTTATGTATTAAATAATGTTGCTTTAACAACTATTGAGCATCATAAATGAAGAGACATCATTTTATGTTATCTAACATGCAAGGCAGTTATCACGTCACTCACGAAATTAACCAAAATTATACTGAAAAGAGGGTCAGGGACTAATTTGGTGCAATTTTTAAAATTTTGGAGGACTAAAACAGTACGACTGGAATTTCAGAGATTATTCTAGTGCAACCTGCGAATCTCAGTAATCAAAATGGGATTTATCTCGTTTATAAATTATTTAAAAATTCTACAAAAATATTTAAATGCAGATATTTTAATCAGCATTGATACGTGGTAAAGTATACTTTTGTCAAATTTTTAACTAGTTAACTCAAGTGAGTAACTATCTCATTACGATTTGTTGACTTCAGAATAAAAATTAAAAAAGAAATAAATCTAATAGTAGTTAATTATTCAAGAAACTAGTATGAATAATCAGTCAAAGACTAATTAAATAATACAGTTAAAAATGGTGGGACGATAATCTGATTTCTAATCCTACTCACGTATCTAATAAGTACATGTATCACATCCCCAATTAATCATTGCAATTAGTGAGATAGAAATCGCAAAATTCCATTTTAAAATTTCTACATTTCTTCCTCGTGAATTTAAATTTACATTACAATCCAAAATTCTTTTTTCTATTTTTTTCTTCTCAATTAGAATCAAGGCCGAGGATTGGGTGACCCTCTTTGGAAGAGGGGCACTAGTAACCTCTTTAAAATAATTATAAAATTTACCCCTTTTTTTTTTCATAAATTAAAATTCTTATACTTGTTAAGTTTTTCAATTTCATACCCCACTCTCTCTTGCTATTCTCTTTTCATCGTTTAGCTTTCTCAGCTTTTTTCTCTCTCCTTTGCTTCTACCATCTACCATCTACTTCACCATGTAGATAGATATTACTACCAAAGACAACAACGTTAGCATATTATACAAAAATGTAGACACTAACAATAATGTTAAAATCAATTTATTTTTAAAAGAAAAAAGGCCTCTAAAAAAGGGCTACTGCTCAAATCAACAAAATGATATTGGAAATCCAGTAGCCATAAAAAATTAAGAAATAGAGAAAAGTATAGTGCCCCAAAAATTGAAATGTTGCAGGTTGGAACATATGTATTTCATTTCATCATTTCATGTTCTTTTTAAGTGCCATAGCTGCGGTCCCCAGCATCTCCAAGGCCAGGAATGATAAACCCTTTTTCATTAACTGTAGGATCAATTATTCCAGTATATACATGAAGCCCAGGAAACCCTTTTTCATACCATCTACTTCACCATACTCTTTGAGATTGATAAATACTTCTCCCTCAAAAAATTCCACATTTTTAACTCCCTATTTCAGTTACCAATAAAATTCTTTGATGTATTATCTATATCTTTGCCTGAACAGTTTGAATAGATTGAAAATCTGCATTTTCACGCAATTGATTTGCAAAACTTATTAAATAATGACACACTGGTAAAAGTCACAAAACTAATCAACCTCGCATATATATAGCAAAGGAACGCCATCTAATAAATTCAATGTAAATTTGTGGTATTTCCATGTTAAAATTTAACCATCTGTTAAAACTTTGCTTGTGATTTTTTTCTGAGACTAACGACAGATAGAAGGAAAGAGGAGAGAGAAAGAAGAAATCGAAAAATATTAGAGAGAGAGAAAGAGAAAAAAGAAGAGAGAGGGAGGAGGGGTTTGAAACGAAAGTTTTGTTTATCAGGTGAAAGTATCTATTAGTCCTTTAAGAATTATAGAAAAAAATTTTAAATATGTGGTTGTGATTATTTTTAATATATACACATATTTCTTTTATTTTAAAAATAATCATTGAAACCTTAGTAGATTATTAGATACTTTCACCACCTAAGAATTCTCCTTGAAATGAATAAAACAAATTTACAAGTAGAAGGATTAATTTTTAAAAGTAAAAAAGGGGGTAAGTTTTACAATTATTTTAAAGAGGTTACCAATACTTAGGGCTGTCAAACGGGCGGATTTGGTCCATTTAGGCCCGGTCCGTTTAGCCCGGTTTTATACGGGTTAAAAAAATTCTAGCCCGGCCCATTTATGGCCAGCCCGACGGGTAAAAAATTTTTAATTTATGGCCAGCCCGACGGGTAATAAAATTTTTAATTTTTAATTAAAAAAATTACTTTTGAAAAAAAATACATTTTTTTAGAAAAAAAAATCATATAAAAAAACGAATTTTTTGTTGATGGGTCGGGTTTTCGGATCGAATATGATAAAATATAGGGAAAAATGCTATTTTTTAAAAAAAAACTTAAAATAAATTAAATAAACGGGCCAGCCCGTTTAGCCCGCGGGCTAGCCCGTTTAAGCCCGGATTTTTCCGGATTAAACGGACTAGCCCGTTTATGCCCGAATTTTAAACGGTCCGGACTCAGAGACAAAAACCCGTCCGTTTAAATGGATAAACGAATTAGCCCGATAAATTTGATCCATTTTGACGGCCCTACCAATACTTCTCTTTTAGAGAGGGTCATCGAATTCTCGACCTAAAATCAAATCTTAAACTATAACCCAAAACGGGAGATACTCCCTTATATATTGAAAAGGTATAGAAAATAGAAATATACAAAAAAGATAAAAACAAGATATTTATGGGCTCCTTATCTTTTACTTTTTAATTTTTTTTTAGTTCATGTCACACTAGAATATCTCTATAGTATGGAAAAGTTTTCTAAACTAAATGAAAGATAATCTTTATTTTCCAAAAAACAAATAAACAACACGTTACAAAAAGTGGCGCGTATTCGCCCAATCATTTGAGAAAATTTCAAAGCACATTATGTTCAACTTACAATTGGGCGAACATGTGAATATGCAGATAACACGGCCCAAGAATTTGGCTAATTTGGAAGCCAACCCATGACAAAAAATTTATCATAATAATTTTATCATGTATTTACTATATTTCTTATAATTAATACTATTTTATTAGTACTTTTATAAAATATAAGTTGCTACATATTATTATTTGTTGTCTTTTATTGTGTCTAATATTATTAATTAATTTTTTAATTAATTTATGAAAGCTAATGGAGGCATTGTATTTTATCATAAAGAAATTGTTACAGACCAGCCTAATGAGGCCCAATCCACTAGTCGGTAGCCAATTTACTTGGCCCATAGGATCAAACATCAGACTAAAGAGGAAAGATTCAATAGGATCATGAAGAGATGCTATCCGAATCTTAACCACCCGCAACTATATAAGCTAGGGGAAACACTCCCCAAGATACGCATTCTCTAAACCCTAACCTCCCATATTAGCCCTAGAATACTCATAATCATAATTCTGGGATTCTAGTGCTATTCTCTTATCATATCAACCACCTTCTTCGGATTCAGCCCTCGGACTCTTCCGAGTGCTTCCCTCGGAAGGAACATTCTCTCTCACTCATTCTCATCGTTTATTCTCTCTCACGACTAAGGTCCATTGGATCGTTGTTTGGTACATCTGTGCTTAACATTGGCGCCGTCTGTGGGGAAATAAACTTCAAAATCGAGTTGGAGACAAAAACTGAACCTCCGAGCCAAACATGGTGGACGCTCAACACAACAACGAGGGTGTGGACGAAAGCATACCTCAGTTTACCCCGGAAAAGAGGATAATCCCCCCAAACCAGAACATCCAACAGATGGAAGATGCCCTGAGGGAACTCCTCGAGAGACAAACTCGTAAGGCGGAGATCGCCTCCAAGGCGATGAAACGGGCGGAAGCCATGGCCGCAAGACAGCAAGCCTTGCTGGAAGAAGCTGAAAAGCGCGATCAGGAGTTGCAGCAAAAACTCCAGAATAGGCTCTCCTACATTGACGAGGACGAAGGGGTGGGTGACTCGCGCTCCCGCACGTGGAAGCCGTTGGCTGTGGCGGGAAATCCACCAGCAAAGGAAAACAGCAAACATCCCTTCTCGCTCGCAATCCTCTCGGAAGAGCTCCCTAAAAAGTTCAAGTACCCGACGGATATGGAGCCATATGATGGAAGCAATGATCCGAAGCATCATCTGGATGCCTTCGAAAATAGGATGGTGCTCCTGAACGCCTCGGATGCAACAAAGTGCAAAGCTTTTTCCGTGACCTTCAAAAAGGATGCGATGATATGGTTTAACTCTTTAGCACCCGGAAGCATCAAAAGCTTCTCCAACCTGTCTGAAGGTTTTTTGAAAAACTTTACCACTCGGAGAAAGCTCCCAAAAACCTGCCTGAACCTCTATTCGGTCGTGCAGAAGCCGGAAGAGTCTTTGCGGGACTATCTAGACCGCTTCAACTCTGAGTGCACCCAGATTGAGGGACTGCAGTGTTAAGCAACCCTCATGGCATTGGTTAAAGGCGTCCGAGAGGATACCCCGTTCCTCAAAGGCCTTAGCAAAAGGCCACCCAAAACAATGGAAGAGATTCAAGACAGATCTCACGAGGACTTGCAACAAGAAGAAGGACAAACGGCAGTAAAAACTGACCGTGACAAGAAAGAAACTAACCGGAAGGATCTGCCGCGAGAAGACCGCAGCAAACGGGAACAACGCTCCGGCAAATCCTACTACAATCCACTGAATGCCTCACTGACAATCTTCCTTCATGAAGTATCATAAGTGGAGAGAATCCCTGCACCACGGGCAATCAAGAACAGTCACAGAGGAGACCGGAATGCCTACTGCAAGTATCATAAGCAAAACGGTCATGACACAGAAGATTGCCGTGACCTCCTCGAATTTGTCGAGAAGGGTTTGAAGAAGGGAAAGTTCCGTGAATACACCGGAAGAAGCATTGATCAAAGAGATGATAGAAGGACAAGGCAAATAGTAGACAGCCCGGAAAAGTCTACTGAAGGAAGAGATGAGCCCAAAGACGGCGTGACTAGAAGGGAGATCAAAATCATTTCAGGAGGGCTTCCGGATGAAGGAAGCCCACCATCCCGGAAAGCGGCCAAAAGGAGCAAACACTCATACCTCGCCACGGAAGTCATGCCTAGGACATTGCATGATAAACCACCTCCAGAAATCACATTCTCTTCGGAAAAGATCGGAAGAACAACCGACACTCTGAATCCTCCCTTAGTGATTTCCATGGATGTCATTGACGCAACAATCCGACGAGTCTTCATAGACCAAGAAAGTTCTGCAGACATCCTCTTCCAACGCTGCTTTGATGCACTCGGACTCACTGATAAAGACTTGGAAAGTCATTCCGATTGTTGTGTTGAGCGTCCACCATCTTTGGCTCGGAGGTTCAGTTTTCGTCTCCGACTCGATTCTGAAGTTTATTTCTCCACAGACGGCGCCAATATTAAGCACAAAAATGTATGTGAGAACTTGCCACCATAGAAGGTTAAAATAACTCATAGCCTGCTACACAACAAGTCACCGAAAATGTTTTCGTTCTCACATTTGAAATGGGAGATCCCAAACTTGAGTAATGACAGTAGCATCCCAACTCCCAAGCATGACTTTAGTATGCAGACGCACAACAAAACCCTTGGACAAAGGGTTAAGCACTACAATCCACGGTCTCCCGTGTAGCTCAGTCGGTTAGGAGGTTGGTCTCCTACGCTGAGCACCCGATTTTGAGACGCGCATCGTGTGTAAGACCATTAGTTTAAGTGGTGATCTTTTGAATATGTTAGATGTGTGAGTGTGTAATGTGCGTGATGTAATGTCTAGGATCAAGAATTGTTGTCCAATTCATTCGACCAACAAAAAAAAATAAAAGCAATACAATCCTCCATCATAGGTAAGGTAATGAGGTTGAGGTTGGACGTAATGGAAACTCTAATTGTGACTTTAAATCTTATTCTTACTAATCTTTTATTCAAAAACTCAAAATAGTATTAATATTGATATAATATAAGGTTTTAAGTTAAGTTTTTTTATTAATTAACAAGTTAATTTAGTTTATTTAGTAGAAAACTACATACAGCTTTGTCCTTAAATCCTAGCTTAATAAATTAAATTCTTTTCTTAATAAATATTTTTCTTAAAATTTTCCAAAATTAATTAGCATACTAAATATAATTATTTTATTATGTTTTATAAAAAAACAATAATGTTATGTAATCAATAAAAATTCAGCCAACAACAGGCAACAACTTAAATTGGATCGGATGTTCTATTTCTTTAGGTTTCGGATGTTTTGTTTAAAAAAAATACAAAGTTGTGTAATGTTTGCTTTAGATTTTGGATGTTATATGGCTTTCATTATGGATGTTCTATAAATAATAGTTAGAAATGTTTTATGTTTTGTTGGCTAATTTATTGATTAGAAAATTATTAATTATCTATACTTTTCCTATAAAAAAATATACTTACTTTACAACTTAGTAAATTACAGTTTTGTCCTAAGTGAATTAGAATCCATTATAATTTGAAATAAATGTAAGCTAAAAATAAATAATTAATATATAACTTGTTAGCTTTCTAAAATCATACTTCGTCAGAATGTTAGTTCCGGCAATGTGATGTAGCAGATTATTGCCTTCAATCGTCGACTCAACTTGGTCCTTCCGTCGAAGAAAATTATCTTCATCAAGCTTCATGGAAATCGGTGTTGATGTGAAATTCAGCACTACTTGTACCATTACTTACTCTGTCATTGTTGATTTAGAGAATATAGCTCTGATACCTTGAAAGATAGCAGGCTCAAGCTATGAGAAGAAAGGGAGAAGAGAGTGATCAGAGAAGAAGAAGAATCGAGAAGTTGAGAGAAGTAAAAGAAAGTAAAGTGATAGAGAGAGAAAATAGTTTCTGAATTAGTTGAAAATGAAGCTTGAATCATTACAGAGTTAGTTAGCAAGTATATATACAATAAAACAGTTGTAACTAACTAGAAACTAACTCTAACACTTGCTTGTCACATGCGTTAATCACTAACTAATCTGAAACTAATTCCACTACACTATCATCCCCTTTCTCCTTCGAATTCTCCTTTTTTTTTTCTTAATTTTACAATCAAAATGTGTCACATGTCATTTTCTTATTGTAATTGAAATTAAATTTTTCTCTCCAAAATTAAGAAGCTTTCCCCTTTCTCCTCTCCCCACCCTCCTTCTCTATATCCCTTCTTCCATTTTTTTTTTATCTTATATTCCTCTCACTCTATCTCTCTTATATTTATAATATATATAATTCTATAATATATAATTAATTGGACAACTAAAATATGTTATATAATTTTAAATTAAATTAAAATATTTTTCTATAAAATTAATAAGCTTGTTTACTTTCTCCATCCTCTTTTCTCTCTCTCTTCTTTTTATGTCTCTCGTTCTTTCTTTCTCTTCATCATGCACACTCTATAAACTATGTAATATCATACATAATATATGACGAATTCTCTGATGTAGAATCATTTACGCTATACATGCATAAAACGTTGCTGGCACCTCCAAGTGATGACACGCGTGGAGAGAGGGAGACAAGCACTGAGCCATTCCACTGCATGGTATTGTGGTTGAATAGCAATGTGCGCCCAGGACGCAAGAATCTCATGTGAGCCTTGTTTCGAGGATGATTAATTACTGCTAAATTGCATTAGTTAACACAGGAAAAGGATTAGGTGAACGAGCTTACAATTATTGGGTCAATGAATTTTTTCTGCAACGGATTCCAATATGAATGGGCCACGCAAAGAACCACGTTTTGGCGGCCATGGGGCTGCAGTAGGAATTGTTTGGGCATATTGAATAGGGATTGGAAGGTAATGTTTTGGGCTAGTCACTCTGCGAAGCCCGTGTTGATATAATAAAATATTTGTTTCTATAATTAGACTCTACTTTAGATAACACAATATACAAATTTGTTCCTATAATTAGACTCTACTATAACATGCCAAACCATATAAATTTTACCTATCACCATTTGATTCTAACATTTTGATGGTAACGAAATCACGTATCTAACAACTACCTAACTTCCACCTTAATCATATTTGCATTCTTGGTCCTTTTTTCCCATCATTTTCATCTAGTATATTTCGTAAACAGTTCACGAAAATAAATATTCCATCAATTATTCGTCGGTAATTCATGAACAGAAATCATTGGTACATGATTGTGTATATGATAGATATAATTAATAAAGTAACGAAAAATAGAATTTATTTTTCAATAAAATTCAAAAAATACAGATTATCATTATAATATAACTACAAATCTACAGTAGAAGAACGTACGAATTTTGCTAAAGTTAATTATCCCAACAAAAAAGGACAAACAATAATCAAATTATATAAAAAAAAATTATACACAAAAAATAACAATCATGTATTTATATATAATAAATATGGATAACTTTATAATTTTTTAATAATGTATATTTTGTATCTTAATATATTTTATTGGCAAATTACTCATTTAATAATTAATTTTTTGTGTATACATATATTTTATGATTGAATTTTCTAACCTTTGTAATAGACAAATGTAAAATAACATTTTAAATAATAAATAGATAAATAAATTTCGTATCATCATTCAACAAATGAGGTTAAAAAAAATCTCCTATTCTCTTTAAATATTTTAATTTTTGGTTTCCCAAGGTATCTCTCAATCCGACAGGTCGATAACTAATCCTTCGTAAATCTGAGTTTTATTTAAAGGTTTGTCATTGGTCACTAAGTTGCTGGCTTGCTGCATACATAAGGCATAATTGGAACTACCGACACTTGCTTAAGCGGACTAGTAAGCTAACCGCTAGATCCACCCGAGTTGGTATAAACATTTCAATTTGGCATGCAAAATTTTATTTATTTATTTATATATTAAATAATGGTATTAATTACTAATAAAATATTCCTAAAAAAATGTGCACATGTAGGTCCATGAGGATCCTTTTTTAAGACAGACCATGCTAAAATCGCTAAAACTAATCCATTTTTTTTTTGGGTATTGATCGCTAAAACTAATCCTATTCGTCTATCTTTGAGCTTCAGCTAAAGTCATATGTGGTAACTTCATGCTAGTATCCGCCAAAAAAAAATGCTCCATGGCCTAAGACAACACACCCTAGACCAACTATACACAAACTTTTTGTTGCCTTAGCCTAACATCGTCGGCCTCTTTTCACCTCCGGCAAAGCCCACAACAATCCAAACACAATGTCTTTTTCGTTTATATCTATTCACAGCCCAATCCTTTACATCCTATAACTCCAACAATATCCCGGCCTACATACTAGACCCATTATTCTTTGACCCAATAACCAATCCTAATCACTTTCTAATTACCAAGCTTTCCATGACAAAAAAAAAAACTTTAATCTCGTTGATCCCATGTGAATCCCTGCCACGACTCACCACATCACCTGGACCTCCAAGAGGCTCAGCCCATGCCTCCTCCCCTCCCGTGTGTCATTATTTGGAGGCACCAGCAATGTTCTACGCATGTAGAGCCCAAATGATGTTCTACGTTAGAAGATTCACGATAATATATTTATAGTTTTATAGTTTGATAAGAATATTTTTTTCAAAAAGTAACTGTCAAGTGACTTCTAAAATCTATCTGTCAATAATCTTGATTAACCACTCCTTAGCTTATCTCAACAAATCAACAACTGATCTCAATAAATACTTTTAGGTTTAGCTGATCAACAACTTACCCACTATCAACTAGTGCAGTGTGAGGACTTCGTTTAACGGCCAAATGATAATGGTCGATTGACCCCAAAAATCTTGGCTAACTACTATGAATCCAAATTATATTGGTCGACCGCTATTGTTTATTCCTAGATCTTATCAATCTAATAACTCAAATGACTTTCTTGACCCATGAAAACTTTATTTTTTACTCTAATCTCCTTGATTCATCGTGCGATGGTCCTTTTTATAAAGTCACTCTTTAGAGTGCAGATATGTTTTTATCATAAGCCACGTTGTAAAAACTAATAAATTGACATCATCAATAATATTAATAATATTATAAATCTCTCTTCTATAATTTAATAAACTCTTTAGTATTTATTATTAAAATATTAGTATTAAATTTTTTTAGTTCATGATAAATATTAAATATTAACATGAATTTATTATAAAAATATTTATAATTCCGTAATATTATTGCGGAAAAAATACTAGTTATTAATGACATTAAGATGAAATTATTCGGTTGTAATACTTAGATATAATTCAAAATTACGTATCTTGTGTAACTTAATATTTATAAGTTTATATAAATAATTTGGATAATTATATATTTATAAAATTTAATATTATATATTTAATTTAATAATAATTAATAAATGAAAATAAAAATAAATAAATTATGAATACATATACTGATTACTAAATGTTCCTAAATCATGAGTCAACAAAAAAAAAAATGTTCCTAAATCATTTAAGTCTCTGTATGTCCTAAATCTATCCCTACACTGATTGAAAACTTGATAACACTGGAGGAAAAAAAAAACCTTGAGTCTAGTTGGACGGAATTTAGAACTATATATATAACCTCCCTATATATATTTTTTTCCGGATTAAACTCAAATGATGAAATTATTAGGGGCCCATTGGTTGGCAAGCATATCACTGCTCTTACAATATGCAAGTAACATTGTAGTTCACACACACATATATATAGTTTAGGCATCTAGATGAATCTATATATTTCCAGAGGACAGCAATAATAATAATAATATTATGAAAATAGAAGTGAGATATGGGATAATAGAGAAGGGAAAAAAAAAAAGGCCCGTTATATCCGCAGGATGCACATTACTTGTCTAAAAGGTTCATTGATACCCGTATCACATGCATGCAATTGAGGAGGACAATCTCTCTTTTGAATCATTGATCTTCCTCCTAGGCATCTGTACCAGTATTGATAATGGTGATAATAATAATGTTGTAGTGGAGAGACGACATTGAAATGTAATCGCGGAAACATCACAAATAATATTCTATTTTAATTTCCTTTTTAAATACAAATTTTGAGAATTTTTTAAAAAATAAAATAAAATTAGATAAAGTCAACAAATTAACAGTTCTAGTCTTCCTTTGACCAGCATATACAGTGTATATAGGAAAAGGAGCAGTAAAAAATGTTGGAGAATTATAAGCATAGCGCTGAAACTTTGCCATATCTATCTTCCATTTGTTCACATAATTTGAAGTTTTTAACCATAAATTGAAATTACATCATAAGCAAAAGTAATAACAATGTTAAGTTGATTTAGTAAATAGCTTGTTAGTTCATTTGAGGAAGTGTGGTTGCTTCCTATTAGTTAGTAACAAACTCATAAATATTATTTAGGATCGCAGATTGCAACTCGATAGCGGCTACCTTAACAAATTCAAATAAATTGATACATATGAAAACCACTCACTCAAACTTACACGTAAATCACATACTTTAATGTCACATTTCTTCATTTTTTCTTCTATATATTGTATGTTGCTGTGTTATTATTTGTCGTCTTTTCTTGCTACATTTTCTTCTTCGGCTTCTTTTTATTCTTCTTTTATTGTTATATTCTTGTATTTTTCTTCACTGTTCTTGCTTCTTTTTCTTCTCTCTTTAATCCTGTTCTAAGGAAAAAAGTAGAAAAAAAAAATTTAAGGAGACGAGAAAAAAAAATAATATATAGGAGGAGGAAGAGAAGAAAAAAAATAAAGAAAAAAAATTATGTTTTAAGATTGGTATATTTTTGTTAACAAAGTTTTGCGTTTCGTTCTTCATTATTTGTTTCTATCAAAAGAATTTTGTGTTTATTGTAGAAAAGGATTTTATTTAGGTAAACAAGTTTCTTTCTGTATCTCTTAAAAAATATTTGTTTTTATTAGTACAATTTTTTGCTTTTATGTAAGAAATTTTGTAAAAAAAAATTATGTTTTCTCTCTACATATATTTTTTTTCTTAAAAAATTATGTTTTGGAGGTAAGGAAATTTGTGTTTAGATTAAAAAATATAATTCAATGTTTTTCACCTATATTTCTCTTTGATTATAGGCAAAAATCAAAATTATTCCCAATTTCTTTTCGATTGGTGGCAATGTAGACGAACTAAACACTTATTTAAGTGAGTGGCACGATAACAATCAACTAACAATGTCATTTAATTATTCTTTATAATTGTAAAAAGAAAAAAATATCCAGAACTTTATGGATAAAAGAACAATTTTAAAAATTTTATGAATTTTAAGGGTGAATTTGAGAAAAAGTATCTTAGTGATGATTTAATTACTAAGAAAAAAAAGAAAGAATATACAGAAAATAATGGAGTATGATCTAAATTTTATCTGTAGATGAAGTGCAGGAGTTTAAAACATACTTTTGTTGCTACATGCCCTATGGAGACAGATCCAGACCTGAATTCAGAAAGGAAGGTTCGAAATTCCTATAGTTGTTCTTTGTATGACTGCAATATATATATACATTTTATTATGGTTTAAAATGTTGGTAATATTTAAAACATACTTAAAATTAAAGATTATATATACTTTGTAATTTGTAAAAATAAAAATACAAATTGAATAATATATACATAAAACTAAATACAATTAAATAATTTTTTCTTCATATATATATTTTTAGAGGCTTAATTAAATTGATCAATTACTTAGAAAAGCCTCCGTCAAAATAAAAAGGCACCGAGATTCTGTATAGTCAACAATTCCAGGTAAGTTAAGATAGCAGTCCGCATTGACTGTATGTGGGACCATTGCTTTTATATATACATATTTGGCTTTTTGGAGTTTTGGTTCCTACGGAAAGAAAATGCCATTCGGGGAGTTAGTATATCAAGGAGAACATGGGCTCATCCATTAATTTTAGGACTGTTATACCTAAATTACTCTTAAAAATGTAATTACATTATTTTAATTTTCCTCCTAAAAATTAAGAGTATATTTTTATTTTTGATTAAATATGTATAAATTTTTTTCCAAAAATATCTACGAAATTATTAGCGCCAAATTAGAAGAGACGCTTCATATCTTTTTTTCTTCTATCTATCTTTTATATTCTCTTATACATAAAATATAAAATTACTAAATTATCATTAATGTTAGGGAACCAACGTTAAAGAGTTCATAAGGAGTCAATTAGGGACAGAAAAAGTCTTGGGAGCCAACATTAGGGAGCCCATAGAGAGCCAATATTAATTTTCCTTCTTTTCTTTTTCTTCTTTTACACTCATGGACTTCTTATGGGCTCCCTAATATTGGCTCCCTAGCATTATTCTTAGGCAAATAATAGGTGGTAAAAGAGGAGAAAGAAAAGAAGGAAAAAAACCTATTGACCACCTATTGGCTAACAAATTATGGACTCCCTCAACTTTCTTTATAATAAAATACCAAAATAATAATCAAATAAAATTAGATCTAAATTCAATTTAATTAAAAGAAAAAATAAAATAATAATAATTAGAAATATTACCTGATCTTTCGAATAAAGTACTGGATTTAAAAAAAAAATATAACAAGTTAAAAAAAAAATTACAAACAAAAATTAAAAAATATAGCATACACGTATAACTTCATAATTAAAATTAAAGTCATAAAATTTTTTGAAAACATGAAAATTATTATTTACCAAAAATCATGGTTCCATCAAAGCATATAATAGATAAAGGGTAGATGCATAAAAAATCACAGAGTACAAATAATAAGTTAAAAAAGTAATTAAAAAAAATTTTGTTTTTTAATGAGTAAAAATAATAACAATCACTACCTTTTAAATAGTACTCTAGGCATCTTTGACTTGCTTTATTTCCATATAAGTTGATTGCAAATTGAAGAAATAGAGTGAGAATGAGAATGAAAGTGAAAGTGAGTGAGTTGAAAAATTAAGAAAATATAATGGAATAGAAAATTGTAAAAATTATATATTACACTGCATGTTTGGTTTCCTTGTGTTTATATATAAGAGAATGTCAAGAATAGATAGAAGAAAAAAAATATGAAGGGTCTCTTTTAATTTGGCGCTAATAGTTTTAGTAGATACTTTTGGAGGGAAATTTATACATATTTAATCAAAAAAATAAAAATGTACTCTTAATTTTTATGAGGGAAATTGAAATAGTGTAACTACACTTTAAAGGGTAATTTAGGTATAACAAATGAAAAAGAGTCATATTAATTAATTGGGACCACATAGTTATTAAATAGCATATAAATTTCTAATTAATAGGCCTAATAAATACTTCTTAACTAGTGCCCTTAGGACATAGTATAGTAAAACCCTTAATTTTATATGGAGTTATTTATTAGAAAATGTTAAATGATTTAATATATAAAAAAATATAAGAAATTTTTATTTAAGAGCCAACAAAAATTAATAAAAAATTATGAATGATATTTTTTTTTAATTTTAAATACTCATTTATTCATTAATTTTCTAATTGAACCTGTAATATTGGTTTTGTAGAATTACTTAATAAATTTAACTAAAGTGTAGTTAACTATTAAAAATATAAATTTCATGTGCTTTCGGTGAAATGTGTTGGGTATTTTATGTATAGAAGATAACAAGATAACAATTTGTGAATGTTTTAAGGCACGATTAGATCGCTATCTTCAAGGAATATCTCTCTAAAATTATTGTTAGGTATTTTGTGTATAGAAAATGACAAAATAATAATTTTGAAGGTTTTAAGGCATGATTAGATGGCTATTTTTAGAGAGATATTTATCCCCACACAAAGTTGTTATAGAGTTGATAACAATACTCTCCTAGAATATAATGAAACCTATAAATTTCTTATTTAGTAATAATAAGAAATTTCACTCTCTTAAATAAATAATTTTAATAGCATACTTAGTTGTTATATTAGCACTTTATGTTAGCAAGGGATATATTTATAATATTGCATGACACCTGTTTGTACGTAATCATTTGAATCATTGTAACCTTTTGTTACATTTCCAATGGTTATATATGGTAACATATATTACGCATAGTTACGTACGTACATTAGATAAACCAATGTGTCATTTTGAAGCATTGTGACTATATGCATTGTGACTATTCACAATGTACTGTTTAAACTTTAAATGAACACATGACCGTTTGTATTTGTATACTAACCGTTTGGTCAGTAACAACGATTTAATAGAAACAATTAATAATTAATAATTATTAATATATTAAATTTGTAAATATCCTTCAAAATGTATGTCTAATAACCTATTTTACTTCTCACCTATACTTTCTTATATAACAAGAATATTTTTAGTCTTAAAGTATGGATTATGTATGTACTATAATAAATTACTTATGATTCTGTTAATTTTATTAAAAGAATAGAGGAAATAAATTAATTAAATATTGAATTTTATATCTAAAACATATATTTGATTGGGTACTAGTGTACTACTGTCAGTGATTAATATTTTTTTCTAAATGACTGCGTTGGTTCTAACCCTACCACACTCAACTACTAATCGACTTCATCAACAACAACTTCAATTACTCCTCGTATTGCCTCCCTCCCTTTAGCATAAATCTTTGCTCTCTCCCTTTATCGTCTCTCTTCTTCGTATCGTCGGTGGTTTTTTAATATTATGTATGTAGTTTTGAACAACCTAATTAATCAACTTGGATTTTGATTTTAATAAGTTAGACGACGCTGCTGGAGGTAGTTGTGATGAGGTTTCGATTGTGGTTGTTTTTCCGTTCTTCCTTTATTCCGATTTTGGTTCATTAGTTCCTTGTCACCATTTTGTGGCAGATGTCTGATAAGGTGAATACTCTGATAGCTGTGCTTCTAATTTCATGCCTAAACTAATTACGTGGTGTATTAGTTTCTCAACAGATATTCTCTTGTAATTTTGTTGATCTATAACTAGTTATTTTAGTTGGAATAATGCTACTCATCATACACTAGACAACTATATTGATGA
The DNA here is from genome assembly GCA_036250425.1 of Stylosanthes scabra. NCBI lineage: Eukaryota > Viridiplantae > Streptophyta > Magnoliopsida > Fabales > Fabaceae > Stylosanthes > Stylosanthes scabra. The sequence continues at coordinate 39,521 of JASCZI010121056.1, read as the reverse complement.
AATATGTAAACTGTTATTTCATTTATTAGACATATAACTATTATGTATATTCTTCTATTAGCTAAAGTTTTAGACATAAATTAATGACATAGTAATAGAGAATCTATGACTTAAAAGTTTAAAATTCTATTGCTGTTAATTCTAAATAGAATAATTAAACATAAAATAAATGGAAAATTATCTATGTAAAGATTCTTTTTGGTGACTTATCTATGTAAAGATGGAAATGTCTATCATGGACCGGGTTCATGATGGACCCGAATAAAATAGTCTAAATGTATGGCTTATATTTAATCTTTATCATTAATTTTTTATTTTCAATAAAGCATTAATTTTTTATGTGGTGGATAACTATTCTGTCCATCATGGACCAAGTTATATTTTCACCATGAAAGAAGGCTCCTTCAATTCACGTAATTAAAAAAAAAGTATTTTCATGATATTGTTTCGTTGATAGTGAATAAGATTTCACTGGAAAAAAAAAGTTTAATGGTATCAAGATTTTGATCACTATTTCCTTTTGTTTATATATATATATATATATATATATTATGATACGTAATGGTATATCTATGCTTATTTTATCGATAAAATTATTTATTTTTATACTAAACAGAAAAATATTTTATTGTCAAATAGTAACAAAAATAGTGCTGAAATAAATTTCTATTTGACGTTGAAATAGTATTTTATTTGACACATAATTGAGCAAAAAATAGATTTATATCTAGGAATTATTGTATATGTTATTATGACGAATTAATGTCTATAAATTTTTATCAAAGTGGAAAAATTTGGAGCTACAAAATTTAAACATGTTTGTAGATAGACACAATTTTTTTATAAGACCAATTCAACATATATTTACTTGACGTAATAATCTGGAGAACAAAACATTCAATCACAATAATTACCATGAATTTGAAATTTGCAAACATGGGAGATGAACAAGCGGCGGGAGGGGTGGTTAGTTATCAGTCAGATCACAAATAAAGTAAATCCGGACATGGCGGTTAATATTAATAACAATATTACATAATTAAAAAAAATTATCATTTTTAACTAATTTTTAGTCAATATTTAAAATATTAAGTATTGAATTTTAAATTCTTAACCGTAAATTATAATATATAAAGATATCAATAATTATAAGTGCATATTTATCTAACTAAATCCAATTAAACTATTTATTTTTATTAAAAAAATGAAAGATCATTGAAATCGAAATAAATTTTTATTTAACATATGAATAAATATATAATTTAATTGAACTTTGTTGAAAATAAATATACACCTATTATTATTGTAAAAAAATGGTATCGGTCAGAAAAATTTAATTTATTAATTAAAAATATTGACTCTTAATATTTCCTTAATATAAATTAATGCAATTTCTTTTCTTTTGTTCTAACAGATATATACCGGTTTATATAATGTCAAGGGAAGCTACCTTGATTGGTGCTACTCATGTAGTTAAGAGTTTCCCTTTCCTAATCCCCGAATTCGATAGCCACCTATGTTCTAGTCACACAAAAAAATACCCGTTTATATAATTCTTTACGTTAAAGACATGTGCCTCCACTCAAGTTTCATAAAATTCCGACTACAGTACTCACTTTTATATCACAAGTTTAAATATTAAAATAATATCCAATATTTTATATAATTAATAAAGATAATTTCAAAACATATGTGCCATGATAAAAAAGACTTTAATATTAATTTGAAATAAATATTTTCTACTAAAATGGACTAATTATATGAAATACATGTAAAATTAATTTATGTGTATCATTGTACACATTCATACACGAAAAATATAAATATTACCACCACAGAAATTTTTTCCATGCTAAAGTTGGCTGAGTCCTAAATCTTTATTGCAGGTTGCGAAATGTAAATATTGGTGAAGTAAGCTTTTTGCAACCTGCAATTTTCTTCTACCCATTTTGCAGTTGCAAAATGCAATTTAGTGATCTATTTATTTAGGTGAATTCATTTTTCGTAAGTTACAAATTGACCTGACACCGATATGCATGTAAACTCCACTTATGGTCATCACCTAGCTATTTTACTTCAACATAGAAATTAATTAACAATATGACTTTTAGTTATCAGATTTTGATGTTATATTAAAATTTGAGACTTTTTCTTTATTAAAATTTGGTAATTTTTTTTTGGTTACAATTTGGTAATTTAATATGACCAATTTAGAAAAAAAAAAAAACTATAGGTTGAATAAAAAAATATATACCCTTTAATTTAAAATTTGCTGCAAACATAAAAAAATATATAATTTGCTGCAAATATATATATTACTTCTACAGTAATTAAAAAGATACATATAGAATTTGCTGTTATATAATAAGAGTAATGCTATTTTAACAAGTGGTTTTGACCAATTAAGTGCAACCAAGTGATTTATTTCTATGCTAAATAAAATATTATTTTGGTATCAAATAGTATAAAAAAGTGCATCTAAATAAAGTTCTATTTGATATCGAAATAGTCTTTTATTTAGCATAAAAATAAATCAATTAGTTGCATTTGGTTAACCAAAATCACTTGTTTAGATAGAATTATTCGTATAATAAACAATGAGCAATACTATATATGTCTAACAAAAGTGCAAATGTTAAACCTTAATAGTATAAAAATAAGATATTATATAAAATATTGGCTAATATTAATGGAAAGTGTTGCTCTAACACTTCTTATAATAAACAGTATAGTACAAATATGTATTTAAAACTATAATTAGAAAGCTAGATAGAATTATAGAAATTGCTTGCATATAATTATTAGTTTAATATATCCATTTCTAGTTATGTTATTAAAAGTACAGATACATCTCCACTAGAAAAAAAAAAAAAAATTATTCGGTATACAAAAGTCATTATTATTCTCACAACAACATGACTCAGTATTTTCATATTTCATGTTCCTGTATAAAACCCAATATATATATATACACACACGCACAAAGCCTCCTTCATCTTATGAAGTACCATAAACTAAGAGAAACCCTAAAAGAGGGACATGTAAAATACACAACTATACTCTTAATTTAATAGGATCGTCAACTTCATATATATAACAGACACACACACATTTATATATTTAGGAGATTATTGATCATTATTATATTAATCATCACATATTGTTACCACCTCCTCTGTGAAACCCAGCATCCCCACAAGGATCATTGCTCCAAGGAGATGGATAATAATAAGCAGCAGTAGGAGAATGATGAGCAAGAGTGGAACCGTCACCAATTCTTCTCATCCCATCTTGCAACGGCGGCATTTCATTACAGGTATAGCGGATCAGATCTGCATTGGTGGCATCAAGTTCCTTTTGGAGCCTAATCACTTGCCGTTGGAGCACTGAAATGGCCCCAACACAGCCATAAACCGGATCCTTAATCCGCGCCTCCGCCTCATACGCCAGAGAGTTCACTGCATCCTCCCTCTGATGGTGTTGCACCTCATTCAGAAGCTTGCTCACGTTGCTTGCACCAAAGATCTTGTGAACGTTCGCGAACTTTTGAGGCTCTTCCGGTGGGAAATAAGGCGCGAAGATGCAATCTGGCATGCATTTCCTCCTCAAGAACTTGCACGCAGCACAGGGTGAACTCGAATAGCTTGAAGAGGCCATGAAGATGATATGATGATTTTCTCTACAAACCAGCAATTATCTTTTGTCATATGTGATCAACTATTCTATAGATAGATGGAGATCCGCATGCAGATATCTTTAATAGTTGAAAATTATTAAAAAATTTAATATATTTGACTAAATTATTATATAACACTTTTTAATTATCAATTTTATACTGTATCGTATCCGATTTAAAATGTATATATAAAATCAATAACATCATATATAACATCCAAACAATATAAAAAAAAAATCACCTTAAGAAACACCATATCTAGCTATAAAAAGATTGAAAGTTATTTAAATCTAATGTCATCAAACATCAATTAAATTAATAATGAAGAATTGTAGTAGTTACTCAATTTCAAATTAAAAATACATTTATATTATTCAACAAATATACTTGTCCCTAGCTAGGGTTATATATACGGATAGTTTCTTAATTAAAAGCAATAGTTCATCTTTCAAGCTAACAAGGATAACAACCCAGCTGATATTCAAAAAAATTTTCGAACTTCAGTTTCAACTCTACCCGTAATCTTTTTCCTTGCTTTCATTTTCCCTCTCTTGGCTGGACAGAAAAACAGATCCAAAAATATTCTATATATATACACATATGCGTGCACATGTCTTGATTTCGTCATCCATTTTAACAGTATAGATTTTCTTGAAAATCTCTCTCTCCCTCTCTCTCCCTCGCGCGCGCTCTCTCTCTTCCAGTACTTCCTAGCTAGCTAGGTCTAGCCTTCTGTAGCTATAAGTTGAAGGTACAATAATAAAGAAAAGGTTCACCTATATATGTGTGTGTGAATTTAATGATATTCAACTCTTAGCTCTCTTCAACCGGATATGAACATACATATAGATCATTATTTCAGAGTTCCAACACCTAACCGGAATCATAAATCATGCAACTAACTACTTTAATTTATTAGGCAAATAAAAAACGAAACATTAATACGCTAGAAGAGGAAAAAAAAAGGGGGGAAAGGAAAGAAAAGCATATATAATTGGAATAAAAGAAACTATACCTTGTAATAAAGCTAGGTTTAATTGAACAAATAGATCATTACCTTTTTTTTCGCCCTTCTTGTAGAAGCTCTTTCAAGATCTATATTATTCTTTAAATGATGAAAGTGAAAAAGGAGTCTGTGAACACGCAGAGAATTCTTGGGGAATTTACTATTGGATGTGAGAGTTCAGAGGAGAAAAAGAAAAACCCTAGTTAGTTGCAGGACAAGATGAGAGAAACCCGCAAATAAAATGACAAGAGACTAAGCAACATGAGATAATGGCGAAAAAAAAAGATTATTCTTCTTTATTTTTATTTTATTTTTATTTTTATTTTTATTTTCTTCTTCCGGCGAGAGACTTCGAAAAGAAAGGTAGAGACAATGTGCAATAAATGGGGCTACAAGGGTGAAAAAGAATGACTATGACTCAACCTTCATAATAATATCGCACACTGTTGAATAACTTACACACATTCATAAGTTTAACCGTAAGAATCTGTCCCACTACTTATTGTTCGTGGATATGTATACCTCTATGAATTTATACTTAGCTACTAATGGCAGTTGAATACAAATTAGTAGGTTGTTATTATTGAATAGGTATTATTTAATACATTAGAGGATTTAATTTGTATTCCAACTCATATTTATAATAAGAAAAATTATATACGGTAACACCCTGACTTTCTAATACTAATCCTCTGCAGATCTGAGCTCTATTTAAGGGTTTGCTGCTGGACACCGAGTTTTTGTATGCACAAGGCGGGATTCGAAACCCCAACACTTGCCTAAGGGGACTAGTGAGTAAATCACTAGATCAATACTACAAGAAAATGGCTTTTAGTAGCTATTAATTTTAATTTTAGTGGCAATAAAAATAGCCGGTAATACATTTACCGGCAATTAGATATTAGCCGTCTTATACTTCGTCGCTAAAAAGAAGAATGAACTTGGTAGCTTACTTGTGTTTATAGTCTTAGTTTTAAATGCAACTTGAAACTTGAAACCACCTTCTTCCTCTCCTTAATTCAACATCTTTGACTTACTCCCTTTCACTTCAAAGATATTCAGCACCTCTGCCTGGCAAACTATCTGGGTCTTAAAGGTACCAGGGACCTTCTCGATTATCAATCCCATGTAACCTCTTAACATTGACCCCAACTTCTTGCAACAGCAGTAACAAATTATATGAACATGTCAGTAATTAGAAACAGATAAGGCAGAGTATCGTATGGCAAATTAAGACAAAATAAGATTCACCAAGAATGAAGGCAGAAAAACCAGGACGTGTAATAATACATCATAAGGAGGGTGATGATCTCATCACCTTAACGTCCGTCGCTGGAGCTATCGTTAAAAAGGTCGCATCGCTCATGAGTCACGGATGATCACGTATAGGGGAGCTACCCCTTCGTAGTACCTCTTCACACTTCACCACCACACCATTATACACTTCTTCGCCAAATCCGGTTCCCAAAACCATTGGCCAGAATAAAACTTGGGTGGTGGCCGGATCCACCGGTCCACTCATGACTTATCTAAACCAATCGGTAAAATTAGAGTCGAGTCCGATTAGACTGATACTCACTCTAACTGTACCAATTCATTACAAGGTGTGAGCCTCGTGATTTTTAACCACGATCGTATCAATTAAGTTGAGTATTATGGAGTACAATTGGGAGTTGGCAAAATCACACGTTAATAAGTAAATAACATTTAGAACGCGAACCCGAACACCTTCGCTAAAAGTTTGGCCCGAGACGGACCAAACCGCGAAATTACAAGCATGCCACTCATTAATGAGTATATAAGGGACATGCACACACAACATTCAGCCCATTTGCTTCTTCATTCTCGATCAAAATGAGAGAGAGTTGAGCAAGAGCTGGTTGGAGAATTGGTTCCAACCAATTCTTCCACCACCCATACCGACTTCCGACCGCGATAACTTTTGATCCAGAGCTCCGATTGACGCATAGTTTATGGCTACGCGAAGCTCTTGTCGTCCTCTTCACATCCATCCCACATGCAAAACGTGGGTAAGCTTCCTCATAACTCGTTTCCTTTTCTCAAGTTTCTGCTCGAAAATGGTCCAACCACCATGCATGTTCTTGAGTTCCATGAATTAGGTGATGATCTAGTACGTTTTGGAGTTAGGTGATCGATGCCCACAAGCTTGGGCATCTCCGATGAGACATTTTCAACCCTAGTCCTTGGTTTAGTTAGAGATTTTGTGTGGTAATTGAGTGTTGGTTGTTGTTGTATGCTTGAATTGTGTATTCTAGGTGGTAGTAGACGATGATAGATGGAGGATTGGAGGATCGGATAGGCGGGTGAGCATGATAACGATGATTGTTGGTGCTCAAATGCTTGATGACGCGAAGGAAATCGCGTGTACACATTGAGCTTGGCGTCCAGGTACGGATTTGGATTCAAGGTTACATTATTTATGCTAGAATGATTGCCTAGGTTAGTTGCACCTAGACTATCTAATAGGAATAAATGAACTTGAGGAATATGATGGAAAGGATTGTTGTTGATTGACTATATGACTATGTGTATGTGTGATGTTGAAGCAAAATGAATATGCATGTGTGAATGATTGTGATTGTGGCCTTGTGCTAAGATGTGTTTTGAATATTTAGGGTTATACATGAGATGAAAATTACGTGATTGAATGAGGCCCGTGGGGCGATATGATGAGATGAATGGAATTGAGATGGATGGTTTCAAAAGGAAGGTATTGAGGATGAATTTGATGATTGAAAATGGTTTTATGTGAAATGAGGGATTTTAGAAGAGGTAAGGATTTCCAAGAAGTGATTTTGAAAAGGAATGGGTTTTGGTTCTTGGTGCAAAGTTGGTTTGAAACTGAATTTTAGGAAAACACAGTTTTAGCTGTAGTGAATCGATTCAGGTAGTATCCGAGTCGATTCGCTGAGCCTTTTTGGAACGAATTTGAGAATTTTGTGAGTATCGAGTCGATTCACCTGTGGGGTGAACCGATTCGTAATTGCACAGGGACCAAAGCTCTCCACCTTAAATCGATTCGTGACTCATCCGAATCGACTCCATCCTTGTGGACTTAAAGAAAAAATTGTTTGAGTTCTAATCGAGTCGAGTCAGGGTTGTATCGAATCGATTCATTTCTTCACAGTAACCAAAGGATTTTGAAAATGGTCTCTAGAATTGATTCGATATGGTCCCGAGTCGACTCTGTTCCTATGATTTCATTAATCCTCGAGGATCGAGTCGAGTCGATTGGTTCACGAACCGATTCGTTTTACTCTGATTTCAAATTTAACGTTCAAAATGCCCTCAGAGTCGATTCTTCCTCTTCAGAATCGATTCCAATGAGCAATGATGTGGTTTTAAAAGGTGGTTCAATGATGGGTGAAGTAATTACATCTCATGTATAGTTTCACCCTTGCTTTATAAAATTATAACCGTGAGCCTAGGTGTCAGAGGGGTCAAGAGGACTAGATGCTCAGCCTACGGCAATAGCGGACCATCGGGAGTAGTAAGTGTCTGTGGGGCCTTTGTTTCCACGTTGGACTTTGGATAACGTCGCGGCTTACGGTAGTGACAAGGGGGGCTTAATTGCCGACGGCCCGGCTACCAAAGTAGGTTATAGTCAATTGAAAGGTGAAAGGAACCCCCAATTATTATGATTATGAGATGAGATGAAAGATCGTAAACGATCGGGGCCGGATGATTGGTCCTTTGGGAAGTACGAACGATGGTTGTCCGGCGCTAGTACTGGACCGGTCGGGAATGGCTATTATAACCGACCGGGTGAGCTCACCGTAGCCTACAGGAATAGGCATGCATCATGTGCATTTGATTGACATTGTTTGGGTGTGCCTAATTGACTACTACTTGTTAATTGTTGTTTGTTTGAATTGCTTGCTTGTAATGAATGTTTGTGTGTTGAATGACTGCCTTGTGGATTCTGATGACTAGAATTAGGGATCGTAATACTTAGAGGACGAGAGGGAAGGATAAATAACTGGTAGGGCTTTACTGCTAGGATCTTAGGCATAATTAATAACATGGCTAAACGAGAGATAATAGGAATGCCTCGCGTGATCCGACTAGAATAAATACTGTAGGTTTGACGCTTTATCCGTACTGAGAATCCATGGGTTGGGGATTCTCACTCCGTATATTATCAAACTTTTCAGGTACAAGTTCAAGCTTGGAAAGTTGGCGAAGTATCCGTGAAGAACATCGAGAGTCTAGCTTTCTCCGAAGGTCAAGTCTTCTGCTGTGTAAATAAGGAGAATTAGAGGAGTCAATGTGTACGTCGAATTAGGGTCTTGAGTTAAGTAAAGAACCTAAGCTTCGCAGGTTCCGGAGTATACATGTTGAACCCTATTATTTGTATATTATGTACAACTACTTTGATACGAATAAAAGGCTGTAACCCTATGGGTCTTGGCTCTATTTATGTATAAGAAGTGGTATTTATTTATATACAATTCGAACAGTTATGTGATTTTGGATTTAGTACATGTGAGTTTGGTGTTTGTTCGTCCGTAGCACTTCGAAATTGATCAAACATGTTCGCGACTTGGTTGATCGGTTTTGGGGTGTTACACAAGGGAACAAGCACTATCTCATACTGAACCCGTTCCCAAAGATTGAACCCTATCTGATCAAGCCGTCCCATACTGGCTTAACCAGATCGAATCGGTTCAACCTTCAATATAAAGTCTAATCTATATTTGGGAGACTAAGTTCTAATTTTACATATTTGTGCAAAAAGCTACAAAAGTAACTTAAGCTAATATAATTCTAAGTCTTAAAATCCAGTTTAGCTCAAGTTTACCAACTTCGCACACTTTAAGTTTTATTCATGCTCAAACCATTTACCACTTTTTCTAATAAAACCATAACCCCCTTACCTCTTGAACATCACTTGGAAAATGACAAGAATACACCAAAATCCTTCTTAGGTGCTTCGACCAACTAGGGTTCTGTCGAAGAAAAACTAAAAGAAAAGTGAAACAAGTGAGCATCTAGGCTTAGATCAAAGGGAAACTCACATGAAAAATGTGCTCTTGCATTTACATTTCAAAAACTAAGAAAACAAAGAATAAGAGAAGAAAATGGTTTTGATGATGAAGAGAGCTTAGTGTAGGTTGACGCAACTTCAAGAATGATGAAGGTGATGATGATGCCAAGGTGATGATGTTGAAGATGGTGGTTCGGTGGTTGAGGAGGAAGAGGATGCGGTTGTTGATGGTGATTTCCGAGGTGGTGTAAGGTGGTGAGGCTTCGGGTCTTGATGAAAATGGAAGGAAGGAGTGGTTGATGACGATCTAAGGTTAATGATGGTGAAGAGGAGGTGGCAAATTGTGGTAGTGTTACTTCGGTGGTGGTGGTTAGAAATTGGGGTTCTTGGTGTTCATGGTTTGTTCTTGATGTTCTTGAGAAAAAAAATGAAAAAGAGGGTTTTTGATCTTTGTTTGGATGAAAGAGAGAAGGATTTTGATGTAATAAGATAAGTGACGTGATGTGAATATGAACGAGGATGAGAAATAGTGAGTGATTTCGGTGGTGTTGGTGGTTTTGGAAGAGAAAATTTGAGTTAATGGTTTTTGGACGATTTTTGTTTAAATGGGTGAATATGAGTGTGTTTTGTGAAGTTGTAGTAATATATGCGAGATAAAATATTAGTGGAAAAAGGAGAGGGAGTGTTCGGCTGAAGCAAGGAAAAAGGGAAATTAATCTCCCAAAATTCCTATTTTTATTTTGTTTGGTCATAGCTAAATTTGGAATATTTTTGGTGTTGACAGATAAATTGAATAAAATAAACATAAAAGGTTAATTATTGTGTAAGAAAAGGGTAATGTGAAAGAGAGAGGTATAGTGCTAGCATGGAAATAAACCATGTAACCAATGAGGATTAAGTTTGGTAGGAAATGTGTAAGAAATGTTATAATTACAAAAAAAAAAAGATAAAATAACCGGTTTAGGATTTTAGCGTAATCTTGTCGTTTTAAATTTTAAAACTCTGCAAGGAAACTCTGTTTCACTATAATGCTAGTGGAATCTTGCTTACCTTATTCTAATCGTTGTATTCGTTATTTTACCGAAAATGCGAACGATCAGTTTCACAGCAAAAATGCGCGTTGTTAAAAAGCAAACAAAACTCGCCCAACAAAACGTACTAGTCAAAACTTAACACTCTAAGGTTAATTAGGGAAATATAACACATTCCAAAATATAGATATTGATGTCCGAAATCCTTACGAAATTCCAGACTCCCACCGGCAATTGTACCGAATTGTATCAAGTAATAAAAGTGAGTAAGAGTATCATCCCACGAGGATTAACGGATTAAGCAATAATGATCAATTAACTATCTAATTAGACAAAATCAAATAATCAAAGAGGTGGTGAATCAGAATCTAATCTAATCTAATCTAATCATGCAAAATCTCACAAAATCACAAAATTAAAAACTTGGACAACAAGCAAATAATTAAGAATAATAATCAATAATGAGGGACAAGCCAATGATTAAGAGATATTCACCCAAACAAAACCCTAATTCAATTAATCAATTTTTTCTCAAGCAAGAAATCATCAAATAACAAAGAACCCTAGTTAACTAAACCCTAATCTCTTAGTGATTTAGTTTCTCTAATCCTAATTAATTATCAATCTCTTAATTAACTAATTAAAAATAGATGTTAAGACTAACTCTAGTTCAATTATGTGAATTATAAGCGAGATCACAAACTAGTTTTATGTCACTTACTAATCTAATAAATCCTAATTGAAATTCATAAAATAATTGCAAAATTAACCAATCCCTATCTCTAAGTCATTGGAAAATCATGAAGAACAATTCTCAAACACAATAAATTTAGGTTTCTCTCAAAATCACTAAACTGAAGCCAAGAAATTAATTTACCACTCGGCCAAATTAAGTTATGAAATTCGAACAAAGAGTTGCCTTTGAATGATGAAACTTGCAGTGGAAGAAAACGATAAATCAAATTAAGTATCCATGCTTGGGATGAACAGAGCCCTCATGCCTTGGCTTAAAATGTTTAGTTGCTCATGACCTTGAGCAACATCACAAAGAGAAGAAGAGAAGACATCAAAACCCTAATCCTAAACTGAATGAAACCAAGTCTGTAACAAGATGAAAGTGTCTCATCTAAACCTAAAACTAATATATACATACTAACTACTAAAACCCTAAGAGATTACAATTACTGGACGATGAAACCCTGCAGAACTTGGGCCTTGAGAAGGTGAACCACGTTTGGGCTTTCTTCCAAAACATGGCCTTGCTTTGAGTGAGAGGCTTCAGTCACGTTTGGCCCACACAGAAAACGTGTTCCAAACGTGACTTAGGGTGAGTTGGAGAAGCTTGGCCTTGCTTGGATGGATGTTGGTGTGTCAAGTTTGGGACCACGTTGAAGCGTGGCTGATGGCGCAGCCCCGCGAGGTCGCGGTTTACAAAATCAAAAACCGTTGTAGCCAGTTTCGAAACCGGGCTCACGAATACCGCGAATCAGAGTTTATTTAAAATGTGTCACATGATGCAATCAAGTTTGAAATACCAAGTACAAGACTTAGGTCGTTCTCCCTAGGAAGTAGAAACATAGGTTTGCTTTCGGTTGAGAAAATATTGGGGTGGTTGTAGTTGCTGTTGAGAGCGCAAGAAAACAAATTAAAAACAGTAATAAATTAAAGAGTGTCCGGCCATGGGTTGAAATACCGTGCGTCCCTATGATCACTATCAATCCCAGATTGGATGAACCGTCACTTAAAGGAAACTAACTACCACTGTCTAATGGTCGGGTGGCGGAGTTAACCCCTATCCGAATGTCCTAAGCATACACAACAGCGGGGGACCTAGGTATTGCAACAGAACTTGAGTAAACCCGCGTCATCGGAATAAACTCATCAGTGGTGCAACCGCACCGAATTAAGTGTGTATCGTTAAGGTCCCCATGCTGTTGGCAGGGGCGTAGCGTTAACGACATCGGAATTAACTCTGTTCCTCCCATTCGTTGCCCTTAGGGATTGACAGCTAAGGTCATCCGCACATTTCAATCTATAGCCGAGACACTATGGTCACTACTCACTAATAGCGGAAATCATAACGACAGAAATTAAACGGGTAGCATAACGGCATGACATAATGACAAAATAGTAGAAAATAAACGGATAGAGTAACGGCGGTAAAATGATAAATTCAGAATTAAATACAATAGAGTAATAGTAAAGTAAACAGACAATAAAAACGGTAAATTGTTTGGCTAGTAAAAAAAATGGACAAAAACCTAAATGGAACCCTAGAAACTAAACTAGAAGTGGTGTTTGGGCTCTCTTCAAAATGGTGTTGGCCTCCTCTGTTTATAGATGGTGAAACCCCCTGGTGCGTACGCATTGGAGCTTTAAGTGCGTACGAATCATCTCCGTTTTCAACTCTAGGTGTGCTGCCCAAGGCTATAGGTGCGAATGCTTAGACTCTTGAGTGCGTACACACAAGGTCCAGAATTGGCCTGCCTTTTAAGTTTTCTTTGCGATCTTCTCATTTCTCTCACCCTTTTTAGCCACTTTCGCTCCGAACTTTACCTGTTAAAGCCTGAAACACTTGAACGCACACATCAAGGCATCATGCGGAACGGAAAATGGTTTAAAACACAATAAAAGTTGGCTAAAATAGCAGGTAATTACATTTACATCCCTAAGGAACGATTCAACGTAAACAAGCCTATTTTGCTAGTATTTAAGTAGTGAGAGGTCGATAATTAGTCAATTTATATGGTATGAAATAACCCATCGAAATGGGTTTATCAACCTCCCCACACTTAAACATTGGCATGTCCTCATGTCCAATTAAATGAAACTATAGAGGAAACTACACCACGGCTATGATGAGAATAATTCTGCAAAAATAGAAGGAGATAAAAAAAGTGTGCAGAAGAAATGGGCAAAGAGTATTACAGCAAATGCTAACCCCACAAAACGTTTAAGCTCATAAAAGGATAACTGATTGACACAGCATAAAAGATCGCAAGTCATAGAGTCGAGGTGGAAGAACCTTACCCGGTCGTGTTTTCGCTTATTCACTTGATGTATCGGGTCAGAAAGGTTCTCGGTTCCCATCCAGTTCCTACTTTCCATGACGTGCCCTTCATCTCACCAATCAACATTGCTGTATATATCTGAGTAGTCATCAAAAGGTCTTTTGAGGGTTGTAACTGGGACAAGGTGAAGGTTCGAACGTATTATTTGGTAAGGTGAGCTAGAACTTGAATGCTTTGATTAATCTAAAATACACTTACCATATATTCTTCACTCTTTTCCCCAAAGCCCATATTGCTACATGATATGCATTTTTCATTTCTTTTAATAGCTGACATGCCTGCTCGGGTGGGGATGATTTCGTCGTTGTAGTTGAAAGCACCTTATCCCTCGCAGGCGGTGTCGGAACGTTTAAAAAGGTGTCACAGGGGTGCAACTAAAATACCGAGTATGAGACTCGGGTCGTTCTGCTAAGGAAGCGAAAGGGAAAGTGTATTTTTGATTGGGGTTGGTTGATGTTGATTTTGTTTGAAAGCAGTTCGCAGTTTGAAAGCAGTAAAAAGCAGTTCAATAACAATAATAATAAAAGAGTATCCCGGCCATGGGTTGAAATACTGTGCATCTCTATCATCACTACTATGTCCCAGATTGATTAAACACCCCCTAGGAGGAACCTCTGCATATCCTTGAGAAACTAGCTGTGAGGCACTAGACCCACGATACCGGGTTTGAGACAAACTCACAAGGGTGCGGGTATGGCGTTGGAGTCAGCGATCCAAACCTCTGATAGTTGTTGAACGAACTCTTTAGAATCCTGCTGTCACCAGGACCTAATGCACTTGACTGGATTGGCGTTGGAGTCAGCAATCCAACAACTGGGTTTGAACAAACTCTTTAGGAACCATGCTGTCACTAGGTCCTAATGCACTTGTAACCGTTGTCATCGTGGTGAACCTCGTACCGTAAGGAACTTGCCCCTATGCCAGCAGGGGTATACAGATAGCATTACGGGCGGAACCCATTCCTTCCCCTCTGATCTATTAGGGACTCACAGCTAAGGTTATTTGCACATTTCACCCCACAGCCGAGACCCTATGGGACTCTACTCGCTACTAACGGGCATTATAAAAGCAGGAAAATAAACATGGAGCATAACAATATGTAAAAATCGCGGTTTTACAAGAAAGTAAACAAACAGAATAAGGATAAAGTAAATTGATTAAAACTAAAATTCAACAGAGTAATAGTAAAATAAACAGACAATAAAAGCAATAAAATGTTTGGCTAGTGTGGCTACAAGAAAACAGAAATCCTAAGAACTAAAATGATTTAACTAAGAGAGAACGTGGGAGAACATAAATTCCCCCAAAAACTCTCAAGGCTTTAGAACTCCCAAAAAGGGGCTCAAGAAGGTGTGTGGAGAATGGGATCATATGCCCTCTATTTATAGGCCTCCATTTGGCTTAAAATTCCCTTTTTGGCCTTCATTTTGCTTGCTGTCCACGCTCAGATGCGTATGCATTTGTTTCCTATGCGTACGCATAGGTGACGAAACGTGCCATGCGTGCCACTCCTGGTTGGATGCGTACGCATCGAGTCTATTTGCATATGCATATAAGAGTATTTTATACCTTTGCGAAGCTCTGGATGTTAGCTTTCCAATGGTGTTGGAACCAAGTCATTTGGACCTCGGTAGCTCAGGTTATGCCCAAATTAGTGACAAGAGGTCTGGATTGACAGCATTAGGAGATTTCTGAGCACCGAACTTCGGAAGCGAATTCCTCATAGAATCACTTAGATTTAGTCGAAGCGTTCAACATGAGAGTTGTAGGTATTGAATTCCTCTTTCCAAAGAGTCCAAGTTTGCTCTAATCCGATGACTATAGCTCCCTTTCGCATCTTTTCATTCTTGCTCTTTTTGCATTTCTCGGCCACTTCCTATCCGATTCTAACATATCTAGGCCTGAAACACTTGAACAAACACATCAAGGTATCGAATGGAATGAAAATTAAGTAAGTATGTGGATATATAGCAAATTATGGCAAAAACTGAATGTTTTCACAATTTAAGCCCTAAGGAGCAATAAAACGCAAACAAGCCTATTTTGCTAGTATTTACGTGGTGAGAGAGGGATAATTTGTCAATTAATGCTATGAAATTACCCGTCGGAACGGTGTTTATCACCTCCCCACACTTAAACTTTGGCATGTCCTCATGCCCAATTAAATCAATCAAAAAGGTGAATCAATAAGCCTAAAATTCTTAAGATCAAACATTGAAGACTATTATGGAGTAACTACTCAAGGGTCATACTACGAATAAAATCACAAAATAGAGGAGTTAAACAAACATGTGCAAGATAACGAGCAAAGAGCATTGCATCAAATGCTAACCCCACCGAACAGTTAAGCTCACAGAAAGATATGATTGATTTCACACAGCACAAAGGTTTACCAAGCACGGAATAAAGGAATAAGAACCTTAAACGGTCGTGTTTACGCTCATCACTCAGTGTATCGGGTTAAAAAAGGCTCTCGATTCCCATCCAATTCCTGCTTTTCTTGACTTGCCTTTCATCTCGTGAATCCATGTTGCTGTGTATACCTGTGTAATCATCAGAAAGGTCTTTCTCGGCTTGTAACGGGGCTAGGGTGAAGGTTTGGAAGTATTAATTTGGGAAAGGTGCGCTAAAAGTTTGAACATTCTGATTAATCCAAGACACCTATCATGATGTTCTTCACTCTATTCCCGCATCCCCATTTTGTTTCCATGACATGCATTTCTTCTTTTTAGTCGCATGGCACTCGCATTTATCTTTGTTCTTCTGCAGCTTTGCTGCTTAGGAAGGGCAAGGGTTCTTTTTCGGAACTTTTCTTCTTTTGAATTTTTCATTCCCTTGCCATCCCTTTTGATTTTAGTGCGAGTGCCCTTCTTTTCAATGCTTCAGTGCATGCATGTGCCCTCCAATTACCTTTGAATTTTCTTTTTGGAGCCCTCCCTTCTTTTCATCC
>JASCZI010121056.1:7441-18452 GCA_036250425.1 Stylosanthes scabra | reverse complement strand
GACCCACGATACCGGGTTCGAGACGAACTCACAAGGGTGCGGGTATGGCGTTGGAGTCAGCGATCCAAACCTTTGATAGTTGCTGAACGAACTCTTTAGAATCCTGTTGTCACCAGGACCTAATGCACTTGACTGGATTGGTGTTGGAGTCAGCGATCCAACAACTGGGTTTGAACGAACTCTTTAGGAACCATGCTGTCACCAGGTCCTAATACACTTGTAACCGTTATCACCGTGGTGAACCTCGTACCATAAGGAACTTGCCCCTATGCCAGCAGGGGTGTACAGATAGCATTACGGGCGGAACCCATTCCTTCCCCTCTGATCTATTAGTGACTCGCAGCTAAGGTCATTTGCACATTTCAGCCCACAGCCGAGACACTATGGGACTCTACTCGCTACTAACGGGAATTATAAAAGTAGGAAAATAAACAGGCAGCATAACAATATGTAAAAATCGCGGTTTTGCAAGAAAGTAAACAGACAGAATAAGGATAATGTAAATTGATTAAAACTAAAATTCAACAGAGTAGTAGTAAAATAAACAGATAATAAAAGCAATAAAATGTTTGGCTAGTGTGGCTACAAGAAAACGGAAATCCTAAGAACTAAAATGATTTAACTAAGAGAGAACATGGGAGAACATAAATTCCCCCAAAAACTCTCAAGGCTTTAGAACCCCCAAAAAGGGGCTCAAGAAGGTGTATGGAGAGTGGGGTAGCATGCCCTCTATCTATAGGCCTCCATTTGGCTTAAAGTTCCCTTTTTGGCCTTCATTTTGCTTGCTGTCCACGCTCAGATGTGTACGCATCTGTTTCCTATGTGTACGCATAGGTGACGAAACATGCCGTGCGCGCCACTCCTGCTTGGATGCGTACGCATGGAGTCTATATGGGTACCCATATAGAACTATTTTATATTGTTGTGAAGCTCTGGATGTTAGCTTTCCAATGGCGTTAGAACCAAGTCATTTGGACCTCTGTAGCTTAAGTTATGCCCAAATTAGTGACAAGAGGTCAGAATTGACAGCATTAGGAGATTTCTGGGCACTGACCTTCGGAAGCGAATTCCTCATAGAATCACTTAGAACTATTCGAAGCGTTCAGTACGAGAGTTGTAGGTATTGAATTCATATTTTCAAAGAGTCCAAGTTTGCTCCAATCCGATGACTATAGCTTCCTTTCGCATCTTTTCATTCTTGCTCCTTTTGCATTTCTCGGCCACTTCCTATCCGATTCTAACCTATCTAAGCCTGAAACACTTGAACAAACACATCAAGGTATCGAATGGAGTGGAAATTAAGTAAGTAAGTGGATATATAGCAAATTATGGCCAAAAATGAATGTTTTCACAATTTAAGCCCTAAGGAGCAATAAAACGCAATTAAGCCTATTTTGCTAGTATTTAAGTGGTGAGAGAGGGATAATTTGTCAATTAATGCTATGAAATTACCCGTCGAAAGTGTTTATCAATAGCAGATGCACTTATTTCTATTTTCTATAGCTTTGCTACTTGGAATGACAAGGTTTTCTTTTAAAATCATTCTTTTGTATTTTCTTTTCCTTGTCATTTCTTTTTATTTTTGTGCATATGCTCTATTTTTTTTTTGTTTTTCATGCATACATGTGTCCCCAAATACCTTTGATATTTCCTTTTCGGAGCTCCCCTCTTTTTATCCACTTGTCATATAAATACACAAAATACATACAACAATGCACATAGAGAATTAGGCAAGTCAAAAATCGCAGTCATAGGAGATGAGTTAATACACATGAAAGAAAATAAGTGGTTCAAAGAACCACACTTGTTTGGCTCAAAGCTCTCTAGGTTTGTGTGTTCTTTCCTTTCATCTATGATTGGATGCTTTTATGAAGTGTAAAAATCAATTTCAAAAAGAATTTTTCAAAAGTTTTAGGTGGGGTCCCCGAAAAGAAACAACAGTTTTTAAAATCCTAATATTCACAGAATATATTCACATCAAGCATGGAGCAGAGTCAAGAGCAGATAGTGAGGGTAAAAAAGAAGATTGAAAAATTTGACCCTTTTTCATCCTTGCGATGTCTGTGTGTTGTGCCCCTCCCCACACTTGAAAATTGCACGGTCCTCTGTGCAAAGGGGAGGTAGCGAAACATCTAATCGTTTTCAGGAGGAGGTGATCCTGCACTACTGTCTTGACTAGGAGGGGGAGCAAGCTCGAAGTAGTTCGCAAAATATTCGTCGTATTCATCATCACCCCGCTGCAAGTCGGTTACCTCTTCTTCCTCTTTGTCTTCTGGATCTTGATTACGATCCATCTCAGGATCTTCCTCTGGCTCCTCCTCCGGATCCTCTTCTGGATCCTCCTCCGGATTCTCTTCCGGATCTTCTTCTGGATCCATTTTAGGATCCTCCTCTGGATCCTCCTCTGCTAGATCATCTTCTTCTTGCTCCTGGTTGTCTGTTACCCCGTCTCTCGGAATGTATTCCGGGGCTTCCTCTTTATCTTCCATTGGTTTCGCTCCCTGAATTTATTTCGTTACCTCCTCTGATTCAGAATCACTACTAATGATTATCGGGTCTGGGTGTATTGGTGCAGTGTTGGAAGGTCCTGCCTTGTCGGTAGATTGACGTGCTCTAAGAGTGATGCAGCGAATCTTTTTGCAACAATCCGGCAAGTGAACCAGATCAAGTAGTACCACTTGAGAGTGGGATATCGTTCACTCGAGGAAAGGTGGATCAAGCAATATTCTTAATGACTTCTCTAAGTAGATCAAAGTAACTAATCAAAGATTAATATGAAACTAAAGAAAGAAGCAAATAAGAACCATGCAACAACAAGTTAACATATCAAGAAACACAATCTTTAATCACTAATTAACAAGAACAATTATCAAGAAAAGAGGGAAAATGCAAATGTAAAGAGCAAGATCAAGGAATTGGAGATATTCATCACTAATTTCATAAGCCAAACTTCACCATTCAATTTCTGCAATTATTATCAAATCTAAATGAACCCTAATATAACTAAATCCTAATCTCTTAGTGATCTAGTTTCATCTTTATCCTAATTAATCATCAATCTCTTGACTAACTAACCAAGAAAAGAGATAATACACACATCATGACTCAAATCAACAACAATCAACAAGATTTCATGGAAAGAATTAGAGATGAGCATGTGATTTGATGTGCATTAGAATCTTTATAGGTGATCTTATTTGATTTTCCAATCTAATTTCCAATGTGAAAATTAGATTGGAATTGATGTCAATGATTGATTATAATGTCCTCAATCATTGAGAAATCACCTATTTACAGTTGTACATGATTTGGATAAGGTACTAATATAAATTCAAATAAAAACTATAATTAAATTACAAATTCTGCAACTTTCAGTAGAGTCCATGCCTAGGCATTGAGGACAGGCGCCTAGGCGTGTGAGACAGTAGTCTCTGTTTCTGTCTTGAGCTTCCCACGCCTAGGCGTGGAGTAACAGGCGCCTGGGCGTGGCCTTGCTGAGTGCTGATTCTTGGCTTTGATGAGGAAAGAGCTAGTCTCCACGCTGGGCGTGGGTGCTGGACGCCTAGACGTGGAAGAGCTGCTTTGTTTGCTGTCTTGAGGAGCAGCTTCACGCTAGGCGTGGAGTGTCTGGCGCCTAGGCGTGGCTAGCTGCTTGCCTCAGATAGTTGGAGATTGCTGCCAACGCTTAGGCGTTGGTGAATAGCGCCTAGGTGTTGAGCTCTTTGGCTGTTGTGGCTTCTGTTAGGAGCTAGGATGCTGAGGACGCCTAGGCGTTGAGGTGAGGGCGCCTAGGCGTGGATGGGTGGCAGCTGCTGTTGAGTGAGGAGTTCTAGGCGCATGGGTGTGGAGTGTCAGGCGCCTAGGCGTGGCTCTCTGCTCAGCACTCTGTTTTCATCCTTTTTCATACATTTAATCAACAAACTCATCAAAGTACCATAATTATATTAACATAATTAACTTGTTAGCATTATTGATATATTTTTAGGTTTTAACAAACAAATAAACAAGTAAATAAGAGGAATTGGGTATGATTTAGTTAAAGAAATCAACAAAGATGCTAAGGCATCAAAGAGCTGCCAATCGCAATGAGAAACGGGTAGGCAGCTGATGTACTTTGGCCTTTCCCTTGGCCAAGGGGGAAGGTCTTTTACGAGCCATATGAGAGGATCACATACAACAGACAAAATGGGCAATGGGTTTTTATTGATTTTATTACTAATAACATAAACAAATTCAACAAAGTTTCACTAAATATCAAGTAATAGATTAATCAAGTAATAAAAGTGTGAGTAGAGTATCTTTCCCACGGAGATTAATAGATTAATCAATAGTGATCAATTAATTATCTAATTAGACCAAATAAAATTCAAGAGAGATCAAGTACCCTAAATCTAATCCTAATAAAATCAAAACAAAACAAAACAAATAAAAACCAAATCTAATATAATCCTAATTAATTCTAATCACTAAAAATCATGAAAAATCAATCAAATCCTAAGTAAATCACTAAAATGCAAACTTGGACAGCAAAGTATAAATTTAGAATTAAGGAATAATAATGAGAAACAAGCCAAGGAACAAGAGATATTCACCCAAACACAACCCTAATTCAAATAAACAAGTTACTTCACATGCAAGTAATCATCAATTCACATAGAACCCGAATTAACCGAACCCTAATCTCTTAGTGATTTAGTTTCTCTAATCCTAATTAATTATTAATCTCTTAATTAATCAAATAGGAAAAGAGGTGAAGAACAGATCTGATTTTAATTATGTAAATCACAAAAGAATTAATTAGTTATCTCTAATCTAATAAACCCTAATTGGAATTCACACAAGAACATAATCAATCAATTACTTATCTCTAATTTACTGATCAATTATGATGTACAAATCTCATACACAAACAATTTAGGTTTTTCTCAAAATCACTAAATTGAAAGCAAGGAATTGAGTTACCTCTCAGTTAACCAATTCCCAAAATTGAAGAGCAGAGATGTTGCACATAGAATTGAGAAGCTTGCAATCAAAGAGAACTTGAATTCAAATCATGGATCTGTGCTTGGGATGAACAGAGCTCTCATCCCTGAGTTTGATGAGTTTAGTTACTCATGATGTTGAGCAACGCCACTAAGCAGAGAATAAAAGAATCCATGAACCTTAATCCTAAATTGCTAAACGTGACAGAGGGAAGAGAGAAATTGAGATCTATGACTAAACCTAGAA
Source organism: Stylosanthes scabra (assembly GCA_036250425.1). Taxonomy (NCBI): domain Eukaryota; kingdom Viridiplantae; phylum Streptophyta; class Magnoliopsida; order Fabales; family Fabaceae; genus Stylosanthes; species Stylosanthes scabra. The sequence continues at coordinate 13,223 of JASCZI010121056.1, read as the reverse complement.
TATGAGAATGAGGCAGAATGTCTGTGCTACTGCTAAGTGATCCTCTAATTAACCTAAATTAACCTATTTATAACGACTACTAACCCTAAAATTACATCACTGATCGAAACAGACTTACAGATCATGGGCCTTGGTGCTTCTGACTGAACCACGCCTAAACCAAGTTGTTACTTGGGTTTGGCGTGGTGTTGGGAATGGAACCGCGTTGGGCTCAAGTCATGACTTGGTGGTGACGCGGTCCTGGAGTGCTTGGTTCATGCTGGATCCAAGTTGGGCTCAAGTCATGACTTGGTGGTGACGCGGTCCACAAGTGAAGTTCATGCCTTGGCCATGTTGTAATTTGGTCAGGGCGTGGTTTGCTGCCTGGCTCACGCCCTTACTTGGCCAAAACGCGGTCCTAGCGTAGATTGGGCCTTGGATCACGCCTTAACCAAGTTGTGACTTGATGATGACGCGGTCCTAGTGCTTGGCCAAACTCTGCTTCTCTTTTTTCTTCTTCTTCCTTTGTTTCTTTCTCTGTTTTCTTCAATTCCCTACACGTGATTAACAAATACTCAAATATCTAATTGATTATGAAATTGGTATTTTTTCTTTGAGTATTATGTTAATTATCTAATAAATTCATAGGAAATTAGTGCCTAAAACCATGAATGATGCACACGCATCACAACACCAAACTTAAAGCTTTGGTTGTCCTCAAGCAACCAAAACCATGCCTTAATCTCAATTGTTTCTAAGAGTGGGTATTCATGTGAAGGATCAAGCAATGTGCAACCTTATTCTTCCTTTGATTCTAATGATGTTTTGTAACTAACAGAACTTGCCATTATCGGGATTAGAATAACTTTGAACACACTTGTGGATTTTTTTTACTTTTCTTTGCTCTTTTCTTTCATTAAGCACATTCCCTCCTTTGGATGGGATTTTCCTGACTCTAACTCTCCTATCTTAGGGCAGCTATTTAGAATGAGCTTTCGATCATCAATCCCGAACCAGTTGGCTCAAGTTGACAGGTGATGAAGCACCCGTCGGATCTAATAACCCTAGCTTAACCCTAACATATTCGAACACGAGCATATAACCATGGGCTTCTTATTGATTTATTATATGTATTTTTCCACCCATTTTTGGTCATTGATGCTACAAAGCCTTAGTATTTATTTCATTTTACTGTCTTTGACAGCTTTTTAATCCACTTTTATTTTTATTGTTTCTAATCCCTTACTAACTTCATTACTCCTGGTTACAAAGCACTTTCAAATCTCAGGTTTCCTAAAATCACACAAAGTATCACCTCTTTACTTATTCTTTGTACTCCACTAAAAGAAACTTTTATTCAAAAACATTTAGAGGCTATGACAAAAGCTTAAGAAGGTGTTGATCATGCATATGTATCTCAATTAATTCCATAATAATACTAGAACAAAGATGTAACAGAGATATAATCATTAAGCTTAGAGGTTGTAAAAAGAGAGATACAACCTTTCATGTCTCTGTTTTCTGAGTTCCCTTGAAGAAGAAGAAGTGAATGAAGTGAACGCTCCACACCAAACTTAAGAGTTTGCTTGTCCCTAAGCAAACAGAGAAGAGAAAACAGAGAGAAAATGTGAGGGGATTAGGGTATAAATGCAATGAATGAATGATGCAAAGAGGACACCAAACTTGGTGGTGTTCACACACCAAGTTTAGATGAAAGTAATGAAGAATTTACTGGACATGAATATATAACTCGAATAATGGGATGAGATGCAGTACAGAGAATGCATGAGGTGCATGAGATAATTGCCAATGAATGATGATAAATATAAACGAATATGGATGCAACAGAGTAATGCATGAGGTATATGAATTAATGAATAAAAATGCATGATAAAGATGGATGAGGTGAAGATGCAGTGATATAGTGGATCTAGAATGGAAACAGATGTATGCAAGTATGAATATCCATAATTGAATGCATGATAGTGGATGGGTGGGGTCACGTTTATAGCCAAAACGTGATGATGGTGGGCTAAACGTGACAAGGCTTGCTTCGGTTGTGTGTGAGGGAAGGGGGGGTGTTGATCAAGGGAAGGGGTAGGGGACCGCGTTGGGCTCACGTTGTAATGTGGCCTTGACGCGGTCATGGATGCATGGTTTCATGTTGGGGCGTGGTGGGAGGGTGTGAGGAGCAAGGGACCAGGTAAGAACCACGCCATGACTTGGTCTTGGCTTGGTTTAGTGTTGCTTGTTACACTATTTTCTTCTCTCTCACTTGCAGAACAGAGTTCCTCTGCAATGTAATTCTCAAACTCTCTATCAATTAGGTCACCTGCAACATCAGTAATTACAAAACAGAATATCTTTGTAAATATTAAATATCATCAACCATGCCCTGAAATCACAATTATGTTAGTAGAACAGAATTTCTCTACTAATTAGCCTCAACATAATCAATTAACCTCTCTATGTGATCTAACAAAATAGAGATCCTTTGTTAGTCACATGAATAATCATCAACCTGCAAAGAGTCATCATCAGTGAATGTAATCCCTAAACCTACTGAAATAGAAATTAACTACTAAAATCGAAATTAACTATTACTAAAAAGGATATATTGGATGGGTTGCCTCCCATCAAGCGTTTGTTTATCGTCACTTAGCTTGACACTGAGCATAGTTCTTATGGGGGATCAAAGAAGTGGTTGTTGGCATCCTTGGAAGAGGCAATGTTGTCACTTCCCACTAAAACAGAAGGATAGGGAATGTGAGAGGCTGTGGAAGTGCCTTCAGAAGCTATGGATTTTCCCTTTTCTTCCTTGGATTTCTTCTTCTTTGAACTCTTATCAGGAGGTTCTTTCTTCACCGGATTGGCCTCTTCCACCTTCATGCAACTCTTGGGATCAGAAGGTGATTGATACATTGGCTTGTAAATTTGGATAACCAAGCTCTCATCATGTACTCGAAGTATCAGTTCACCATTCTCCACATCTATTAAGGCTCTAGAAGTGGCAAGGAAGGGTCGCCCTAAAATCAGAGGGTTTCTTAGGTCTTCTTCCATATCTAAAATCACGAAGTCAACAGGGAAGAAGAACTTGCCAACTTGCACCAGCACATTCTCCACTACTCCGTGAGCATGTCTCACAGATTTGTCAGCCATTTGCAGTGTAATTCTAGTGGGCTTTATTGTCTCAATCCCAAGCTTCTTCATAAGAGAGAGTGGCATTAGATTAATACTGGATCCATGATCACATAGTACTCTCTCAAATGTAGTATCCCCTATAGCGCAAGAGATTTGAAAACTGCCTGCATCTTTTTTCTTGTTGGGCAGTTTTCTCAGAATAAACTCACTGCTCTCCATGCTCATGACAGTTGTATCACCTTTCTTCAAGGTTCTCTTCTTTAACAGAAGCTCCTTCATAGAATGCACATAAGCAGGTGTCTCTTTCAAGTTCTTCAGTAATGGCATATTAACTCCAAGACAAGCAAACACTTCCAAGAACTTAGAGAGAGGCTTAGACTTCCCTTCAGATTTCAGCTTTGGAGGAGGAAAGGGAGGAGCAGTTTCGGCCAAGAGAGGAGGAGGAGAAGGGGCTATAAATGATGCTTTAGGTTCGGCCTCAACCTTCTCTTCCTTAACTGGAGTTTCTTCCACTATCATCATACTAACAGCCTTGCACTCTTCTTTAGGATTCACCATAGTATCACTTGGAAACGTATTAGCAGGCCTTTGTGCTAATTGCTTAGCAATTTCCCCCACTTGTGCCTCCAAGTTCTTAATTGAAGCGCCTTGATTTCTGAAATTAGCTCTAGTCTCTTCCATGAAATTAGTAGTGGACTAAATGAAACTAGAGGTGTTGGCAGTGAGTTGAGCTAGTGCAGCTTCAATATTAGTGGCCTGAGGTGGCTTGGACTGCTGTGGAGCCGAAGTGAGTGGCAGATACTGCTGTTGCCTCTGAAAAGGCGGCTGATAAGGGCGATTGTTACTGCCTTGATTGCCTCCCCAACTGAAATTGGGGTGATTCTTCCAACCTTGATTGTAGGTATTTGAATATGGATCATTCTGAGGCTGATTACCTACATAGTTAACTTGCTTAGCAGAAGTGTGGACATCCTGAATCATACTGCAGATGTTACTTTCATGAGGACCACCACAGATGCCACACGTATGAAAAGGTGGTGACTGAGCTCCTATGGCTGAAACTTCAAGCTTTTCCAGCTTCTTGTTCATGGCACTCAGTTGCGGCGCCATAGCCTTATTTTGAGCCAGAATGGCATCAACAGTGTCAACTTCTAGAACACCTCTTTTGACCGGCCTTTCAGAAGGAGAAGCATACATATACTGGTTCTGAGCAACCAGTTCAATCAAATCTTTAGCTTCATCAGGTGTTTTAAGTGACATGGAGCCGCTTGATGCAGAGTCCAACAGAATTCTGGACTGAAGAGAGAGACCATCATAAAACATCTATATCTGCAAATGTTCAGAGAAAATATCACTTGGGCATCTTCTGATCATCTCTTTGTACCTTTCCCATGCATCATAGAATGATTCACCATCTTTCTGGCAAAAAGATTGGATATCTTGCCTTAGCTTGGCCAGCTTCTGAGGGGGGAAAAACTTGGCTAGGAACTTGCTGACCAAATCATTCCAAGTACGGATACTCTCCCTAGGTTGAGAATTCAACCATTGTTTAGCTTTATCCCTCAGTGAGAAGGTGAAGAGCCTCAGTCTAATAGCATCAGCAGGGACACCATTCAGCTTTAAGGTGTCGCAGATATGAAGAAAGTTAGCAATGTGCTGGTTAGGATCTTCAGAAGAATTGCCATTGAATTGCTCTTACTGTACGAGATGAATCAGAGCAGGCTTTAGCTCAAAATTGTTAGCCTCAACAGTGGGCCTAACAATACTACTACTATAGCTGACAGTAGTAGGAGTAATATATTCTCTGAGGGTTCTCCGCTGATTATTGTGCTCTTCGTCAGCCATATTATCTTGAAACACCTTAGTGAAATCCTCAGAAGAATTCCCCACAGAAAGATTTCCTTGAAGAGCTCTCTGTAACTTGACCCTTTGTCTAATCTTTGTCAAAATTCTCTCAATCTCAGGATCAAATTTGACTAATTGCTTGTCCCTATGGTTTCCCTGCATACACAAGTTACCAAACAAGCAATCAAGTGGGAGCTTCCAACGTCAGAGTGAAGGAAGTCCCTTTCAGTAAAAGAAAAACAAAAAAGAGTCTAATTTAGAGAACTAATTAATTCTATATTGTCAATCTAATTAATCCCCGGCAACGACGCCAAAAACTTGATGTCCGAAATCCTTGCGGAATCCCAGACTCCCACCGGCAAGTGCACCAGATCGTATCAAGTAATAAAAGTGTGAGTAGAGTATCGTTCCCACGGAGATTAATAGATTAATCAATAGTGATCAATTAATTATCTAATTAGACCAAATAAAATTCAAGAGAGATCAAGTAGCCTAAATCTAATCCTAATAAAATCAAAATAAATCAGAACAAATAAAAACCAAATCTAATCAAATCTAATATAATCCTAATTAATTCTAATCACTAAAAATCATGAAAGATCAATCAAATCCTAATTAAATCACTAAAATGCAAACTTGGACAGCAAAGTATAAATTTAGAATTAATGAATAATAATGAGAAACAAGCCAAGGAACAAGAGATATTCACCCAAACACAACCCTAATTCAAATAAACAAGTTACTTCACATGCAAGCAATCATCAATTCACATAGAACCCTAATTAACTAAATCCTAATCTCTTAGTGATTTAGTTTT
>JASCZI010121055.1:52230-70103 GCA_036250425.1 Stylosanthes scabra | reverse complement strand
TAGTATTATTATATACATGATTTTTAGAACTAGCTTATGATATTCCATGCTCAAGTTTGTGTTCTCTCACTATACTTAAAAGCTGCAAATTATCAATATAAACAAAAACAAACAAAATCTCATTGCAGTAAATGTTGTTTTAAAATAGATTGTTATTTTGATTAAGCTCAATTGCCTCTTCAATTCAACGAATTTGGAAACATCAATCATTTTATATTTAATTTACAAAAATTATTAATTTTAACTATATATAATTTAAGTTTTTTTTTATCAAGAACTTATTTAACAAATTAGCCTTTTTATTAAGTTTATTAATTTATTTTATTAATATGAATATAATTAATTAATGTTATAACATTCTTGGGTAGGGAATACATACACATTCCTGTATTTGGTTTCTCAAATGTGAAAAATTTTTAAAGGTGTAGTAGAGAAATATTGTGATAGGTAAGGACTGATATGAAAGCTTGGAACTGATATGAAAAGATTTCATTACATTGAAGAATTGTGTTTGTGCAGTGATAGATGGTTTTTTTATACTACAAGTGAATAGGCTAACTGATTATGTAACTGCTTGCTAAACAAGTAAGCTGCCATTAAGATGAACAAAAAGAGCAGCAAGAGAGTGATGATGTAAACTCCAAAAACAAGAAACAAATGTTGGTATGATACAAAATTGCACAAAAACTGCTCAAGGCTTACCTTGATTCCTTCTATTCATATCATATCACTAATAGTCCTCAATACTTAAGAAGGGCTCAAAATCAAATGCAGAAAAGATATATTCTATCATGAACTAACTCTACCATGAATACAGCTTACATGAACTCAGTGTCATTTTCCTGATTCTCCAGGACAACAGAGGCAAGAGCGAGTCGATATGTGACTGATCTTAAATTCCGGACGAGTACGTAAATTTCCTTCTTCCTACGCTTCACGGGCATCTCCTTCCACTGCTCCTCTCTTAAATTAGCCAACAAAACTGCCTCACAAAAGCCCCCTGCTACTAGCCTCTTGCTGCAACGACATAGAACCTGGTGAGCTTCTCTATTCCTTACTGAGGACTATTAGGCCCCATTTGATAACTGTCTCAGGGATATAAATACAGAAACATTGGGAAGAACAAATCTATTTGAAGGAGATGCATAAAAACAAACAAAATGTAGGTCACTGGACAGAATCTGGCCAATTTTCTGTCCACTCAAAAGTTCGGATAGAGTAGTAGGGACAGAAGATACGTTTTCTGTCTTGTGCTCTTGCACGTATCTCAATGACTGTATTTTTCTGTCTTTAGACACTTGCCAAACACAACCATAGGCTATGTATGGATTGATGGTATGTAAGAGTGGAGTGCAATGGAGCCAAAGGAATAATGTTTAAGTTCCACTCCATTGTTTGGATAAAACCCCAAATTGGGAAGTACAAAAAATGAAGCTTTAATGGAAGAGGATGGAATCGATTCCATTACTAACCTTTCAATTCGATCATAACATTATTAATCCAAACAATGGAAGCCTATCAAATACGTTTTGGCCCCATCTGATTCCTCTCAAATAACAACAATCCAAACATAGCCTTGGAGAATAGGATGTAGACAAGAGTGAAAAAAGATAAGATTCTCGAACCTTCCTTGTATGGCAGCTGATGTGACAAAGCCGATAGGCCACCGATGACACTCTTTGGCATCTGAATCATCAGGTACATGCATTTCCCATCTTTTGGAGGAATGCTCCTCTTTGAAGTATGATTCTAAAGCAGATTGTGGCAGTTGCAATCCTTCATTTTTCTCAATGCTGCAACATATATACATATGATGATAAAACATATATACTACTAAACCCCAACAAAATATAGTTATTTGCCAAATTAACAATGAAAATATTCATAGAAAAACAGGAATCCACAATGTTAATTACCAGGAAGTCAATAAAGATATATCAGATGGGTGTGGTGCACAAATAACTGCTCCCTCTTCAAAAAGGCCTTTCTTGAAAGGGCGAAGATTAACTCTTAGGAAACATAACCTATAGTCAGAAATGAGAGAGTTTTCGCAGCTCAGGTTAAGGTTTACTTCACCCTTAATAAACTTGGCGATTTTCTCATCTCCATCTGCCACATACGGAAACAATAACAACTGGCCGCCTTTGGTTTCATTAAGGAAAGTAGTCAACACAGAACCTGTCCTTGCTACAGTTCCATCACACAAGCTATTCTCAGAGTCAATCTTTTTTGGAAATGAATTCCCATCTGTTAAACCCTCCAGTGTAGAACCATCAGTAGTTTCCACTGCATTGATTTTTCTGTTGAGAGTACTACGGATAATATGCCATGGGGGCATGATGGGAACTCTTATAGGCCTTTTGGAAGGAGGACGAGACTCGGCTTTTTTATCAAATGCAGCAGCTTTGACTGACATGAAGCATGAGTATGCCTTACAATCTGGGAAATCTGAAGGGAAAGCTGGATGTCCCATCTGCATAAAGAGAAAATCTTTCATGAAAATCTAATACTAATACCAAAAAATAAGCAATATTTTTTTTTTATGTAAACAACTTACTTCATGTGCAATCCAGTGCATCTCTTGCAAACCGACTGCATGTGCTCCATTGGAGATGAGCGGAATCCAGAAGGCCTTAACCCAATTTAAGGGAAGTATGATAGAACACCTAGAAGATAATAATCAGAGACAGTTAGTATTTTATCACAAATATAAAATAAGAGTTTAGAGAATACTGGTAAATACCTTAAAGGTAATAACTCTAGTATCAGAATACTCAATCACAGGTAATTAAAAAAAATAGACTAAAGAAGTTACTTGTTAAACAAATCCTTCCTGTGATGTTTTACAAGCACAATAGGGCAAGAACTTGAGCATTGCTCCTTGGTCAAAGAGTTTCCCTCCCTGGAATCTACATCATCCAGGCAGTAATGAACCAAACGACTATGGTGTCTCTCATTACAAATCACACTCTCTGCCAATGGAGTCCTCAACCGTTTAGATTTAGCATACCAGAGATCATTATTATCATACTGATTGTTTTGTAATTTGGACCATGTGGATGAAGCCACGTCACTAGTCTTCTCCAACTCCTTATGAATAGTTTCTTGTCTGGCATTAATTGGCTCAGGAGAACTTGGCTCCACTGATGAAATGGTTCCTTTCCCACACAATTGTCGAGGATCCTTAACATTAAGTGATAAAATTTCAAGAGAAGGAAACCTATCCTCATCTTCTGATATGGATGAATTTGTCTTCTGAGAAGCGCTATCTCCTGCAGCCACATGTTCCCATAATTGACAATGATTATCTGAAACACTGAAAAGACAGAATGTATAATAAGCCACTTGAGATAATTCATGAATTTAAAGCAAAGAAAATGGTTTTCTATGTGCACAATAACTAACCTCGTAATAGGATGCAACATCTTTTGAAGAAGTTGAATTGTTCCTGGTCCAATTACCTCCAACTTTGCAAGTTCACCCTCAAGTGAAAAGCAATTAACTGAGATACCTGTCGTTTCCATCTGAACAATAAAAAACAACACCCCACATAATTTGAACATCAATGCAAAGTTACAATTTTAAAAGTTCTGCGACATCATGAGCAAAATCAAAACTTGGCTAAAGAACATATAACAAACTTAGCACGTCAATTGACAAGAAGTTTCATTTTTGAAATAACACTATTTTAAACTGTTTCACACTAAGAGCTGATCAGAAAAAATAATCATAAATTTTAAAATGCCAGACAGACATATCCTTACCAATGATAATATTCTTTTGATAAAAGAACTTTATCAGACGAGAAGGAAAATAGAAGAGGGGTAAGAGATACCTTTTACAAAAGCAAAAACACAAACAAAAACAAAATATTATTCATAATGCATAGCTTTCCAATTTCTCAACATGTTTGAGAGGAAAAGTCCTCTATAAAGATCATGAGCATTTTATATCAAATAGATGCTAAGCATCTAATCCTATCAAATAAAACATGTTTGTCAGAAATCTATCATTGAAAATGTGTGTATTATGCTCCATCCTGATAGTTCAAATAGTGGGCGTAAATTTCACAGCTCCATATAAAATTTAATTTCTACTACCAAACCCAACAAATATAGTCAATGGAAATTTATCTAGAGCTACATGGAAGACCCAACAATCGTTAGATACTAAACAAACTATGGCAATGCAAAAGCAGATGTGAATTTGTCTCTAAATTTGCCCCACACATGACACACACATCAGGGGGGATAGCCCTCAAACCTGCAAGAAGTCATTGGTATTAATTATGCTAAACACAGCTGTCCACATAAAATATTTGACCTTAGAGGGTCCTTTGGATTTCCAAATGGGTTTGTCTAGGTAGAAGAAAGTTGTATTGGAGGAATGAGCAAGAAACTGTAAGAAAGATTTAAAACTAAAACTACCACAGGGTTCAATAGACCAAATCCTTTTATCAGGGATAGCCGGATAGGTGACAAAGTAAAACCATCAAGGAGACCTAGGAGAATCAAAAGTTGTTCAGCAGATTCCCTATCATTAAGGTTACAAACGAAATAAAAGTCCCAAGAGAAAGTGGAGCCGCGTGTAATGTAAAAGGATCAAATAGGAGAATCATGGAAGGAAGATAGATGATAAAGAATGACCATATTTCACCATGTAAAACTCCCAACACATGTATCTTAGAGCATATTTTTGTCTATGCCCCAACTATGCTCATTGCAGGAAATCAGGAATAAGGTGTCATGGACATTAACGAGAAATAATTTGAATTGGGAAGCAAAGCAGCAAAAAAAAATAAAAATAAAAATAAAATAAATGCCCAAATGCACATGACTCCAACCTCGAGGCTCGTGGGGACGTATGCAACTCAAGAGGCTGTATTTAGACTGTGAAAAATGTGACCTCGACTTTACAAATCAAACAAGCTACTGTTGTCAAGATAAAATTTACAATTAAAATAAAAAATAGAAAGCATCATGATGTCCATGGTAGGAGTAAAAGAAGAAACTGAACCTCTTTCTGACATGCAAATTTTAGACTATCGTACCCTTCTCCAAATGCAGAAGCATGTATCCACACCCAAAGCTGTCTAAATGAAGCACTGTGTTTCATTCTATCTGAGCTTTCAGCTGACTCGACATCATGTTTCATTAATTCATCACTGATATCATGCTCTCCATCAATATTTTGGAAAGTTGGCCGCCACATATAGCTCACAGGGCAAATTGCCTGAGAAACTGGTGCTTTAACTTGATAAAGCTGTCAAGAAACAGAAACAAGATTCAATTTTGGGTTGATTGTATCCCTAAATCAACATAGCTAATACCAAAATCAGTAATAGGATAACTGACCACTGCTGTTCCACAAGTGGTACCCGATACTGATTCATCAGAATATTGCGAAGGTGTTTCCGGGAAGGGTACTAGTACCATTCTTAATACAGAAGCTAATGATTCCTGTAGACAAGAATTAATAGGAAATAAAAGTAAAAGTAAGTAAACCATTATTTGGCCATAGCATACAACTGTTTTTGTACTACATGCATGAAATTTAAGATGTTACAATCAAAATTTTGAGTGAGATCTTGGATATGGAATCAAGGTTTAAATTGCTGCCTCAATGTCGCTGCTCAAGGTTTCTAAAACTGCAATTGTGGCTGCATTGTTTGCATCTTACAGAAAATTATCACAATCATGCTAATAGCAATGTGAAGGGGAGCCTTGGAGCAACAGTTGAGTTGTCTCCGTGTGACCTCAAGGTCACGAGTTCAAGCCGTATAAACAGCCACTGATATAATTATCAGGTTAGGCTACGTACATTACACCTGGGATGCTTGTGCACTAGGGTGCCCTTTTATGCTAATAGCAATGTAACCATGATCATGATCATAACAACAATTTATGCCAGCAAATAAAAATATGAAGTTAAACAAGAACTAGTTTTTAATATCTAAAATGATTTGACTATAAGTTTATAAAATAAAAATTATATACCTCTGGACCCTCCAATTGGACAGCAGTGTAATAGCTTGCATCATGCACTACCACCCCTCGTTTGAGCCTTTTCAAGAGAGCCCTTGAACCTTTTCCTCTGAAAAATACGCACACAAACCTTGTAAGTAAGGAAATAGGTTTCCAAAACACCTCTCTAACAAATTGCTAACACCCGTTTGGGATTAAAATAATAAAAGCATAATTAGTTTGACTGTCCAGCAAAGATTAACCAAATCGACCACCAATGTCAACTTCTGAGGTAAAATTGGTCCATTGCTGTCTTTTGTCAACATCAAAATATCAAATTAGACCTAACAAGGAATGATTTGATGTCAAACATGACATTAACAGACAGCTTTCGAATATTTACATTTAAGAACTAAACTGATTGGACTTTTATTCAGAGAAAACAAAACAAATGTTTCCCGGTGAAATGACCAATCTAACATCAAAGTAAAAGACACCAGTATAACATGAAATGACCAAGCTTCCAAGTTCCAACATCGGAGCATCACAAAACAACCTACCTTCCTTGAAGGTGTAGAGGAAGGTAATAACCCCAGAGTTTTGTCATGGTGAACCGCTTGGTGTGCCAAACATGAGTTCTGAGCCTCTTGGTTCCATCACCGGAAGTACAAAACCCACTATCCAAGTCCATCTTAAGTTCATATCTCCGACGCAGTCGCCGACTTGGAAGCTTCTTTTTCTCGTCCGTTCCTAAAAGTAATTCGACATTACCAGTTTTACTATGTACTGTTCCCAGCTTTTGCCTCTTTCTTCTTCTAGCATTTTTGTTATCAAAAGCACTCGTTCGTCTTCTCTTGCTTCTTTGACTCCTATAATCACCCTTGATTCTGTCTGCTATAACAGATTGAAGACTCTTAAGCTCGTGGGCTCTAGATTCTGCAAACTTCTGCACATTGATTTTGCGAGTTGACATACCTGCTGAAAATTTAGGTTCTTTAGCTCATTCAGTAACCATCCTAAAAAAAATAACTATACAAGTCTATGATTAAAGCATAATGACCATTAATTTTTGGTGCAATAAAGAACAAAATTGGTACCAAAACAACAATAATGAACAATCATGGCAAAACCATAATCAAGAGAATACCATACACTACATAAACAATTAAACATTACTGAGCACTACGTATGCAACAACAAGTACAAAAACTACAAATTCTTTGAACAAAATAAGCATCGAAGCATAATAAATTAATTAATTAGAGAAAAATCAATATTTCTAACAAATATCTTCCTGAGCATACATTTCTTCATCCTATAAAAATAGTAAAGCAATACCTCCATATTTACAAAAATCACAATTAAAATCAATGTTTCTATTCAGTTAATATAAACGAAAATTAAAAATACCAAGGGCCTACCTGCAGGAAGACGGAGCCAGTGACGGGACAGACGACGGCAGATGGAAGGAAGGCGTGAAGAGCAAGAGGGGATAGTGGCGGAGAGAGAAATGGCCAGCGTGAAGGTTGGCTGGCCGGAGGAGAGCTGGCAATGTACCGGCTGGGATGCTGGAAACTAAATCCAAGGTTCTGAAAACCGGACCGGTCAGCAAACCGCTCAAGCTACTGGTCCAACCGGTCCAACTGAGGTTCAACCGGAAAAACCGTTTTACAATAAAATAATATAAAAAATAAAAAAAATAACACACAAAAATAATCAAATGTCCTGATAAGTCACAAACACCTGCCAATTTTCTAGATCCCAACCATTTTTATGGCTTCCAATTCCATGGCATCCTTTTACAGATTTGCATCTGGGAGCACCAGCAAATATCTACCCGTATTTTGTTCTTACCACTTGCAAACATTGCACAAAAATAGTGTCCTTGTGCACACCTATGATCAACGTTACAACTTACAAAAGAGCAATCCTATCCACTGTTGTTAAGTGCTACAATGGACTTTGAGATTGTCATATATTTGTGCTGTCAATTTTTGTGTACACAACACCATAAGCAAGATATTTTAATGATATTTTGGGGACACTTATATGTTAAACAAGTTATTATCAAATGAGTAAACTATTAATCTCAACCATCTCCTTATCTAATTACCAAAACTCAAGGGACTCAAGTGTTCTGAAACAACAGAGCCACAGAAATGACCAATTTCACTAGGTGGGATAGGATCATGTCAAATCCTCAGCTCAGAATGGTGGAAATCCTAATCAAATCAAATAAAAGAGAACACTTTCCATTTGATTCTAAAATTCATCATTTCACTTACAACAAGCGATGAAGAAAGTTTGCAACTGAGAAATTGGAATACATGGAACTCAAAAAGTTGCCCCAAAATCAAAGACCTAACCTTTATTTTTTTTTTTTATTATTTGAGAGCTTTATGGACGGTGGCAACAGCAGAATCAGGCGAAGTCTGAGATTCTTCGGCGACTGCGTTTGGTCTTCAGCTGCTTCTACTACTGCATGAGTCTTCCTGTCATGACCTTGCCACTTGTTGATGGCGACAGTGCAGATCACTGAAACATTTTCGAATTCTATTAGAAGAAAGAGAAAGAACGAGAGAGAGAGAGAGAGAGAAGGAAAATGGAATACCACGGCGAAGTCTGAAGAAAGCCAAATACGTCTTGAAGTCTGAAGACGAGACCGGCGACGGCGAGGACGAACAGCGAAGACGAGACCAGCGAGGACGAACGGTGGTGTGGTTGAAGGTTGTCTTCGGAAGTTGTGATGAGTGATGATGAGTAAGGAGGCTAGGGCTTCATACTTCATTTGGGGGGACAAGGGAACCGGTCATCGAACCGGTCAGTCTATGGAGTCATGGAGTCAAGGGTTGCACCGTTGGGTCACAGGTTGAACCGCCGAACCGGTCTTAAATACATAAAGATATAAATTATGAAAAAAATTAGTATTAAAACTTGAAATACATGTCTTTGATACCCAAAAAAAAATTGTCTTTAACAATAATAAGTGTCTTAAACTTAATTGATCATCTGGAATCTGATCTAACATTAAGATAATTTTTAACAAATCAATAGCAAGTTAAGAATAACATAACATAAGATGATACATTCAATAAAAAAGCATCCCTAAATCATCTAATGGCGGTTGAAGCAACCTATTTTCAAAGCTTATTCATATCAAGCAAGGATTCCTATACCAAGTGCAAAAACGAAACAAGGTTTATATTTTCAAAGTCAATTAGTTCACCAGCAAATATATAAAATGCAGTAGGTACCAAAAAAAGAAGAAAAATGTCACCAAAAAAAGAAGAAAAATGCATATCAGATATAGATTTTAAAAAATAATGGAAATAGGTCAGTATCTCTGGAAACATTTCTATCACAATCCACTAGTAAGTACCGGTTCCCACTGACATGATATGCATCACCACCCCACCCTTTAGATAGTTTCTCTTCAACTTTCAATATCTTAAGTGAAGCCTGATGAATTCAACAAAGAAAAAGATGATGCTCAATCTCCTAAAACTCCACCTTTTTGTAAAGGATAAGTTGTTGATGGACATAAGCTCAAAAAAATTCTAAAATAACTAATACATACTAAAATACTAAAATAATTTAACAGTTTTGCCATAAGAACACACTAACAAACAGCCCCTGTCAAAATGAAATTCAAATTTCAATCAATAACATGCGTAACACTATTTAAAAATTTACCAACAAACAGCCCCTGTTATCACAAAGCAATAAGGATCAAACTAATCAGATGCACAAATGCAGAAGCAGGCAAATGAACAAATGCAGAAGTTAATCAAACAGGCAAATGACAGGGAAATTAACAAAAACAGTCCCACTCAAATGAATAAATGCACAAATGCAGAAGCAGGCAAATGAAAAAAATAGTCCCACTCAAATGAACAAATGCATAATCCTCGGACAAACAATCTGCAAAAAAAATCAATATAAATTACTGAGTCAGAGACAACAAAGGAAGCATACCAGACTACCACTCGGCGACTTTGGCAACTGGAACCTCGGAGACGATGGATGGCGGAGGCTCTGCACGGTGGAAGGCGAAGGTGACTGGCAGAGGACGGTGACTGGCCGAGACAAGAGGAAGCTCGCAACGGTGACTGGCGGAAGCTCGCGACTGATGACTGGCGGAAGCTCGCGACTGGACTGGCGTGGCGGAAGCTCGCGAGACTTGTGAGATGCTCACACTCACAGGCAACGGGAGAAGGCGGTGGAACCGCCGAACGGGGCTTGGGGGTAGCCGGCGGTGGTGATTGGGTGAGGTGAGGTTATGGGTTGTGGGTGTGGGTCGAGAATGATGCTCACAGCGCCGTTTCACTTCTGAAGATTAGGGTTTGTTAGTTTTAGTCATTTAGGGTATTAAAACCGCTAAAACGGGCCGTTTTTAGAAATTAAAAAAAAAAAAGAATTCACCCGGTCCGGTTTTCAAAAACCGTCCGAGTCGCCGGTTTTATACTGAACCGGCCGGTTTAATCCGGTTCTTACCGATTTGGATGCATTTTCGATTCTTGAGGTGACTCGAACCGGTTATGGGTCCGATTCCCAGTTGAACCGGTCCGATCGGCCGGTTCGATACGGTTCTTACAACTATGGTTGGGGCTCGAAGCTAGCCCCTTCTTTTTTTTCTTTTCTTCCCCCTTATGATTTGAAACGACGTCGAATTGAAGTATTTTTTAATAACCGGCCGGATCCAACCAGTCCGGTCCGACCTCCCGGTTCCCAGCTAGTTCACCGGTTCGAAAGCAGTTTTTAAATTTCCGATTTTTGTACCAAAACTGAACTAAAGTGTCGTTTCGAAGTTCGACCGGTTCGACCAGCCGATCCGGTCCGATTTTTAAAACCTTGCCTAAATCCCTATTACATTGGATAATGGAGAGTAATTTTTTTTTGTTTTTGGTCATGACAGTAAGGCTGCGTTTGGAAGATGGACTAGAACTGGGAGAATGAGACTAGGAGATTGAAACTGAAAGACTGGGACTAAATTAGATTTGTATATTGTGTTTGATTTAAAAAGTATGAAAATGAGTTGTATAGAGACTAAAAAATACAAAAGGACTAAATTACCCCCAAATCATTTCCCTTCCTCTTCCTTTTCCCCTCATTCATCCCCTTCACTGTCAACCCAGTTGGCCTACTTTAAAAAAAAATCAGATTTTTAAATTGAAAGTATAAGTTTAATAATTTCATATATTCAAGAAACCATAAATTTAATTTCAAGTTTCAAAAAAAAAATTGAAAACACAAAAACGTTCTTTGGATTAGGTTGCATTTTAGTGTGAATTTGAACATTTCTTTATTATTATTGCTTGCCAGTGTGAGAGAGAAGAAAGAAAGTGGTTTCAGTGTTTGAGAGAGAGAAGAAAGAGAGTAGTTCTAGTAGAGCACGGCCAAGAGACATGGGAATAGTGGTTTGGGATTCTAGCGGCATCAGCTTGGAAGAGGAGAAGATGAGCTCTGTCGGCGTTAATGGAAGTCGCCGGCGAAGCAAAGGGCATGGTTGGAAGGGGCGGCGGCGTGGCGGTCCTTCGAAGCAAAGGCTGGTGTGAGTGTACAGGCATAGTGGCTGTGGCTGTGGCTGCCGGCGGCGTGAGAAGAAGGAGGATCTAGTGAGTGTAGAGGCACCGTGGGAGGCGAAGAAGGAGGATCTAGTGAGTTGGTGGGTCGAAGAAGAATGGACTTTGGGTTGGCAGATGAGGAGGTATGATTTGGGAAAAAGAAGAAAGAAGAGAAAAAGAGAGAGACCGAGTGTTTGAGGTGTGAGAGAGATGTTTTGTGAAATTTCATAAATTATATGAGGGTAATTTGGAGAAAAATTGTTATTAAGGTTTCAGTCCTAGTTCCAGTCTCCCAGTTCCTCCAAAGTTCCAGTCTCACTAACCAAACGCACCCTAAGTGTTGGCGTGTTGCTCACTTATTCAGTTATTCTTGACTAGGCCCAGCAATACTTAGGTAGTGGGATATTTTTGTTAATAAGAGGCCACAAGGCCGAAAAGAAACAAAGGAGAAAATGAAACACAAAATAAATCCAGTTAAGGGCAAAAAAAGCCACAAAAAAAAACCAAAACAAAAGTTTAATTACTTTATCAAATTTTTAATTAAGTGTTTATATTTTTTCCTTTCAATTAAGTCGTTAGAGTATTTTTAATTTTTCAATTGAATCCTTATCCGAATTAAACATTAAAAAAACATTAGCAAGTTATAAAATGACATTGATATCCTTGTAACCGTTGAAGCTCGAAGCGCAAAACAGGCGAAGTGGAACAACTGTCAAGACGACTGCACCGCAGGTTGTATGGTAGTAGATAGAGCTTCTTCCACCTTATTCCAGTTTTTTGCCATGAAAAAAAAATGATTTTTCATGGGAAAATTGGGATTTTACTCGAGAAAGCTTTGCACATGAGGGAGACTAGGAGAAAGCAAAGAGAACGGGAAAAAAGGTTTTTTATTTTATTTTATTTTTCTTTGGAAGGTTTCAATTGAGTTCGAAAGAGAGTTATTTATTGTGAAAAGAAGATATTTATTCAAAGTGGCATATCCTTATATAAAGGAATATGAAGTCCTATTTAGTCTAGTAATCCTCAACATAGGAATGGTTGTCATCATTGATTTCATCAAAGCTTTCCAAAATCATTGATGTCTTTTTTTGTTTTGGTCATTCTTATTCACTAGATTATTTCCCACGCATTGCGCGGAGTGTTAAATCGATATGCTTATTTATTTTAAATTTGTTTATAATATTATTTGAAAAAGTAAAATATTTAAGGTCAGTGATAGACTTATTACGTCTTGTTTTTTACATTCTTCTTTTACAAAACTTAAATTAAAAAAATGTTGTTTCCTTTATTGCTAAATTATTTTGCAATCGTTATATCATAAGGTTTTTAGTCAAACTCACTAAATTAGATAATTTTCAATCAATTAACTTATACTTTGATTAAAAAAAAAAGCTTAGTCATGCACTTATTAGGTTAAATAAAAAATGTAAAATTTTTTAATTAATAACAAACTTTTCTTCTAATTTTTATTTTCATATTTTTCATTGTAAATCTAATGGTTGAAAGTTTTAATTTAAAATTAATAAATCTTATTTTTATCCCAAAACATTACACAGTCCTTCATCTAATAGTGCATTTATATTAAATGCATTGAGATGATAACACATGTCAATTAAATGAAGAAGAGTTGTGATAGAGAGACCTAAAACTTAAGCCTAATTATAGGCTTAATACCTAAAAAGATAAAGAATTCAATAATAAATGTTTTTAAAAAATATTAAAAATGTAAAAAATGTAAAAGTTTCTCTAAGTAAAATTAGGTTTATAATTAGACTTAAGTTTTAGGCCTCCCAATCATTTTTCAATGAAGAATAAAGAACTTATACCAAACTTTTGAGAGCTTGACACTTGTCAAGTAGAGAGACTATTACTACTCAATCTTTATATAGTGGAGATATTTCAGTGTGTAGACAATTTTGTGAAAAATTACATGCTTTGAATTTTAGTTTACACTCCTTTTATTTCTTCAATTGATTTATATTTTTGATATTTTTGTTTATGAATTAGATTGAGGAATTATGTAACAGAAAAATTTAAGGTTATTGATGATGCATACCTTGTTGAAATTTAGTGTGTGTTTGGATTAACGTTTATCAAACTGAGCTTTGAATAAACTTGATTTTGTAAAATTGATTTTGGATAAAAGTGAGTTTGTACCAACGTGATTTATGTTTGATAACTATATACTAAAATTGATAATGACTAAAAAGGACATGATATTAAATTATAATATTATTTTTTAAGCATATTTAGTATTTTTATATTTATTAATATGTTTTTTATTTAATATTTTTTTAGTACTCTTAGTATTCTTTCTTTGATATATATTATAATTTTTCATTTTTATTATTATTACTTATCGCTAATTTTTTATTTAATAAGCTATACTAAATAGGATGAAACCAATAGCGTATTTAAAGAATAGGATTGATAGAAATAAAATAAATTTTTATTATAAAATCTCATAAATAAAATAATAAGAACTTCATAAATAAAATAATATATAATATGTGTGAACATTAGAAAAAATATTAAAAAATGACAAAAAATATTAATAAAACAATGAAGTATATAATTGGTAGATAGAAAACTAATTTAATTAATTAATAGTGTAACGTGAAACGTTAAACGCAAAAGCTATGATTTTTAGCTTTGAGCTAACATGGGTTAGATAGCAAAATCACGTTTGCATTTAAAGGAAGAGAAAATAACCAAACAAAAAACACAAGTTTCCATAAAAGTAAACATACGTTTAAGATAGCCAACGCTAAACCAAGCACACCCTAGTAGTCATGTTGACTTTAGCAATTTGCAATGCAGGGGAGGGGACAAGGGCACCAACGTGATCTTGCTTTTAGTTGGTAGGGCTTTTTGCTTTGATGCAAATATGAGTGCATGTTTTTTTTATGCTCTTTTTTTCCTTATAATATTCCTTTTTTGTTCTAAGTTTGTGTTTGGATGCTGGGAAACTATGAAAAAATAAGCAAAGATGAGATTTTGAATTTCTCTATTGTAATTGGTATCTCTTATGAATCTTGCTATGTTCAGTAATATTATTGATTGTGTTTTCTTCAACTATAAATCTTATATTTTTTCTTTCTGGAAAAATCATTCATTTGATATTCTAAATAGTTATGAGTGCGAAGGAGTTTACAATTAGGATCAATCTCTCTTGGTTATGGCTTTCCACTTTGATGATTGTTAGTAGGATTCAACTCAGATTTTAAAGCATTAGCTTGGAGTGTTCTTGAATGGTTGATGAGTTGATTCATAAGCATCCATGTTTATGATTTGAAATCATCTATTCATTCTATTATATATAACTTTCATGCATTAAATCACTAATAAAAGTTCAAACTTCATAGGTGGATGTAATGATGATGAAAGTTATCTAAACCCTTGGTGCTAACTTTTCTTCTTTTTTTTTTTTACTTTTTTTATTGCTATGTTATGGATTTACAGTTAAAAATTGAATGTATCTCTTGTTTGTGGTAGTTTCTGTATCCATCCGACAAGGACCAGTATAAGTTGATAAAATTCCTTGCAAGGAGAATATTTTAGTTATTGAAATGTGGAAGTGCTGCTGAATGCTGGCCATAGAAGGATTAGTAATAAAAGAAATCTAAGAAGATAATTTGAGAAGATCCTTTAAGGACTTGAGTACTCAACAATGGATTAGGTAGAGAGAATGGATGTAACACTTGCTTCCAGTGAATCCTCCTCGAGCATGATGGAAGATTCTTGTAGAGATGAAGAAAATTGTATATTAAATGAAGTGGATTCGGTCAAAGTAGCTGATGATTGAAGAGTTTCGTTTAGAAATGAAGAAAGTGATCCTTATGTTGAAGGTGGTGAAGATATGAGTGTTTTGAAACAGATAATAGCTTTCATAAAAGAAATTATTACATGCTTTTCTTAGCTTAATTCCAATTGAATACGATTCAGCTCTTTCATTTCTTGATATGAACATGTTAATATATATGAAATATGGAGAATATTGAATAGCTTGTGAATAACTAATAAAATTATAAATTAGGAGAAAACACTCATAGATGAGGGGCAAGAACCTATGTACTAGAGTTTCTTGTACGAGAAATGGAAGTGATGGCATCAACATCAAAAATGGCATCTGAAAAGCAATACTCTATTGACTTCTATGCTGGCTAGTTGAATGAAAAACTACAAGCCAAAAGATAAAACCTTTTGAAGTTGGAGTCACAATGGGTGTAGGCTCGAGGCGGCAGTTTCGATTTTTTTTGTCCAATTCATGGATTCATGAGCGGTTATTGATCTAGCACTTAATGAGTAAATCGAACCAAATTATTGAATGTTCTTGGTTGGACAGATTCAACCAACAAATCTGATATCAAATTCTAATTGAAAGATTATTAATAAAACAACCGTTAAACACAGAAGTACATGACTAAAATTGATGTGTTCCGTTAAAGGTAGAATGTGATGCGTAAAGCGAAAAAACATTCTTTAATCTTTTTTGCAACCGAGATTTTTTTTTGTTGAATATCTTTTATATATACATGTGCTTTATCCATAACCTCTAGCTTCTTAATGTTGAATTTCTTTGTGATTAAGGCAATTGCTAGTCTCATTCTATGGCTATCCGAGACCTGGCAATGAAAAAAAATTTCAAAGTAATTATTATTGGTATAGATTAAATATTTTGTGATTTTTTGCCAATATAAAGTTTGAGCATTAATTTTTTTATACCATAATATTTGAAATTGTTGGTCCATCTGCACTCCTTCATTCAATAAACAACCCAGATTCAGTAATTATTGCTATTTTGTTAAACATGTGATATCACTACTATATATTAGGACTATCGAAATATAAATTAATAATTAGTATACTCGAAAATAAATAATGACAAAAAAATAATATTACTTACAAGCCTCTCCTTTATTGTGATGGGTCAGATGATTCCACATTTCTCAAACTTTGAAATTTTAGACACAAGAATTTTAGTAGAATCATAAAATGATTTGTATCGTAGCATTCTTTCAACGAAATTAGCATGTATGATATAATATGCTATTGATGTGAACACAACATCAACTTATGTTTATTCATTAGACACTATTATATTGTTAATTCTTTTTTTAAACCCTTAACGGTGGTTAAATTTTTAGAAACAAAACAAATTAATAGTAATAGCCAGCACTAGATTAAAAAAGAAAATCTTCTTGTATAATTATTACATTAACAATTTACCAACCCAATTAATTAAAGAATTAAAAGAATAAATTTGTAACTATTTTTTATTTGAACAATAAATTATTTTATCCATATAAAAGACATATTATTAATAGATATTAAAACATAAAAAAGATAAAGTGATCATGGAATAACTTAAGATTGAATTATATACCATGATTTCAACTGAAAATATTCTATTATAATTTTTGTCTACGTGTTTAGAAAAATCAAGCACAATTAGTTGTCCATTTTCCATGTCTATGATCATTAGGGAACCAACGTTCATTTAGGTCGTTGATGGGGATGAAAATTATTTATTTACAAAATGATTGAAATTGTTAGTTTATGTTGTTAAGGTAACTAAATAACGTGGAATATAAATATTAGATATTATTCACATTCATCTTCTAACTTACCCTTGACAAGTTGTCGATTTTGTCCGTGTAGTGATTTGTGAATTGTTTTCGAAGTTGGTCAAGTGGTCTAGACATGAAAGTGCTAACTGCTATATAAAATGACATATAAAGGGATGGAAGGAGGGTTAAATTCTGGCATGATGTGTGGCTAAAGGAGGGTGCTCTGAAGCTGAAATTTCCGAGACCGTTCTCACTTTCAATCGATAAAAACTGCACGATCAGTGAGTGTGGAATCCAGAATGGGTCATCGTGGATCTGGAGTCTAACTTGGCGAAGATCTCTGCGAGGATGGGAGGAAGACAATCTGAAGGAACTGATGAATGTTTTAGCAGTTTTTGGAATTCGGGAAGGAACTAATGACAGGTTGATCTGGAAATACAACAAGGAGGGAGACTATTCAGTTAAATCATTTGTTCATGTGGTCTATAAAAGCAAAGAGCAAGAGGTGGAGTCAAATATGCACAGCTTCACCAAGACATTATGGAAGGGTTTAGTGCCTCTTAGAGTTGAGTTGCTTACCTGGTTTGTTATCCTGGAAAAACTGAATACTAAGGAAAAACTTGCGAAGTATGGACTGATTCAAATTGGAGAAGCAAATTGCGTATTATGTCACAATGCTCCTGAAACAGTTTCTCATTTATTCTTTCATTGTGACACTACAAAAAACACGCCCGTTACCGTCGGATTTTTGCATTATTTTGGCCATTTTTTAAGTT
>JASCZI010121055.1:31532-50101 GCA_036250425.1 Stylosanthes scabra | reverse complement strand
TGGTCATAACAATTAAACTAAAGCAATGGAAACTATTACTTTAAATGAAGCTTGCCACCAACTGGGTCATAGAGCACATCAATACCTTTAAGCCTTCTAGCCTTAAGGAACTCTTTCACACTCTCAATAACATTTTCACTGCCCAAGTCCACCACATGATCAACACCAAGAGACTTCAAAAT
Source organism: Stylosanthes scabra (assembly GCA_036250425.1). Classification (NCBI taxonomy): domain Eukaryota; kingdom Viridiplantae; phylum Streptophyta; class Magnoliopsida; order Fabales; family Fabaceae; genus Stylosanthes; species Stylosanthes scabra. Next base: position 49,919 of record JASCZI010121055.1, on the reverse strand, counting down.
ATGCACCTTTTTAGCTCCCCTGAAATCAGGTTATGCAAAACTATAAAGATTCAACTCCAAAGGATACCAAGTAAATGGAAATAGCAATCAAATGCAGAACAATTATACCACAGTTATATTCAATTCAACCTTGCATTGAAACAAATTAGTACTACCTAGCAACAGCAATGACAATGGCACCACATGCTTTTCCAATTTGAACAGCTGCAAGCCCTACACCTCCTGTTGTACCCAAAATCAGCAACACACATATCAAACCATTTTACCCATAAACAAAAGCAGGGAGTAGGGTTAACAAAAACACATATCAAAGATTCATAAATATCAAAATACATTCCAGAAATTGGTTTTGATAAACAAGCATGCCATGCCATTAGTTGGATTGAGAGGCGTGAAGTGTACTATTGTCCATCCAAAAGAATCTTTGGAGGGGGGGGGGGTGGCTGAAGCATGGAGGTTTTTTGGGGGGTTAGGGTTATTTTGAAATGAACAAAATCAACTGAACCCTAAACAAAAAAACACTTACCTGGCGCTGAAGAATGACTACACGACGGTGATAATAGCGATGGTGGCAGAGGGTGGCTGAATCATGGTGGAGCATTGGGGTTAGGGTTTTCATACATTCAACACAAATCAAAACACACATACCTGAGGCTGAAATCGGACTTCTCGACGGTGAGCATAGCGGTGGAGTGGCGGCGACGGCGACGTCTTCTTCCTCTGGCCGAAACGGTTGCTTCTCCACCCTTACCTAGCACCAACTCAACACAATGTGGGTGATGGGGTTATTCTGGCGCTGCAAGACGACGGCCGGTGGCAACAGAGGAGACGGCGGCGGTGGGTTTCAACTGAGACGGGTTGAGGTTGAGAGAGGAGAGATGTTCAAGCTAGGGTTTGCCCATTGTGAAAATGGGAAGAAGGCGTGGTAGCGTGTTTAAGTTTGAGTGTTACCGGCGGAACTAAAGTGGGAATTTTAATTCCGTCGGTAACTTATGGTCACACTGCGTTCTGATTTATACGATATCGGCGGAATTATTGTGGGAAAATAAAATTCGCCGGTAAGGTTTTTCAAAAAAAAATTTCAACCAAAATTCGCCGGTAAATTCGTCCCAAATTCCTCTGGTAATATCCGCCCCAAAATCCGCCGGTAAATTCTCCGGTAACTAGCGCATTTTTTGTAGTGTAAAATCTTACCCCTAACTTTGATGACCAATTCGGTCACCATCACTCACCATTATTAACCTTACCACAAATGACCAAACAACATTTATTCTAACATATTCAAGTGTCAATTTCAGAAATTCGACATCAATTCCAATCAGGGCAAAAATCAACATAGAACACAAAACCTAGAACATGAAATCCTAAACCCTTACCTCAAATTGATGTTCTCAAGCTTCCTAATCAAAAAAATCACTTCACAAACACCTAATCAACATCAAAAGCATGAAGATTTCGTGTATCACAAGGGGCTGGACAGATTTGAAGCTCATGAAACAAGGTGAAGCTCCACTTTGAATTTGAGGCCAAGAATTTGGATTATAAACTTTGGAAGTGTGTATAACTTGAATCCTAAATCAAAAATCAAAGAAATCAAGCTATGAACTAAGGCCATCATGGCCGAAATTATGGAGAAGAGAAGAAGAAAATTTTGATCTCAAATCAAGAAAATAATACCACCATTAGAATCAGAACGAAAAATGGAGTCAGATTATCGGTTCAGTTTTTTTATCCAAGTTTCGGATCGTCAGGAGCTTGAAGCTTTATCAAGAACATCAATGGTGGTTTTGTTTTGTGTTTTGCAGCTGAAAAAAAGGAAGGAGAGAGAGAGAAAAACGAAATATCTAGGGGAGAGAGAGAAAAAAGGTTACTTGGGGGCTAAGTTACTTAAAACGGTGCACGGGACATAAAGTTATTTTAAATCGGGTATTATTTGATCACTTGTTTTTACTTTTCTTGCTCAAATAGCTTAGAATTAATGAAACTGACATTGAGACTAGTGGATTCCTGGCCCAAAATTCCCAAGAAAGATGGCCCGGCTCCGCAGAGCGGCCCGGGATTCGAAACGGAGCGAATCCCTAACCCGGGTGACTTTCCGTCATCCATTTTTAATAGAGTTTTGTTTCTTTGTAAGACTACTATTCTAACATGAAACACGTCAGTATATGAGCCGACTTCAAGGTTCGGGCCTGCCTTGAGGTTGCCGAGGCGAAGTTGCGTCGAATCGGCTGCTTTCGAAACTTCGCGACTTAACCCCGATTCAACTCCGGTTCACTTGGGTGATCCGGTTCAATGGGTTAACCAACCCATGGTTCTCTTGGTCAACCGGTCAACTGGTCCTAATCAGTGAACGCCGATCAGCCACCGGTCAACTCCGGCCAACCACCGGTCATCGACAGTCAAAGTTGGTCAACGTTTTTTTTAGCTCCGGCTCGTCACAAGAAGTCAAACGACTATACACAGATTTCGCGAATTCGGACCACAGAAAATTCTACAGACCAGTCTATAAGCAATTACGAAGAAAATACTAAATAAATAAAAAAAAACGCTGTTAATAACAGTAAAATCACTATTAGTATGGAGTGAGGTGTTACAAGGAGCGTTCTACCATGAGGAAAGAATAATCAGGTTCTTTATGGACCAGGTAGCGGGATACAATATTGAAAGATGTGAGGCCGGTTCGGAAATACATTCTTTGTCAGATGAAGACATATTACACGTAAATGTAGGGGCCGTTGTAGATTATTTAGCCTTGAATGTGTTGGCATGACACTTAGGTGGGGAGCATTTTACTTTTCAACTCCCTCAAAAATCAGTCAACCCTACATCACAACCACAAATAACAATCATTTAAACGAAAAATTTAAAATTATCATTATAATTGAGATCATAATATTAAGAGATAAATCTTTTATAATTTAATCTAAAATATTTTTGGTCATAGGTTTATTAAAACAGACATTAATAATTTGGATAGATCAATATACATATAATGGTCTTCATTGGATGAAGATTAATAGATCTCAATTATTAAATTATATATATAGATGGTGCATATAGAGATATGACCATTGAACTGACTCACTCTGAGAATTCCTAATGGTCATGATTACCGTATATTTGTCAATAGGATATTCTCACGATTAACAATGTATTAGAGTTTCCTTTGACCAGCGACTATCATAGTAATTAACAATGTATTTGTTATACTTTGATTCCGGACACTTAATACCCTAGGGTGCTAGTTGAATGGATATTGGGTATGATTTAAATGCTTTTAGAATTAATGAATAGTCAATAAGGAATCCATCAGCTCTCGGTAAAGAGTTTGAGCTCATGATTATAATTGACTGAATTAAAGAAAAGCCTTGGCCAAGAAGATTGAATGAATAAAGAAATGAGTCCTTGAGTTTGACAATTAAACCATACTCTAAAGAGGTTAACTAATAGCTGGAAAGATGGAAGGAATTATACTTTGTTATTCAATAGTTCTGATTAGTAAAATTACTTCATACTATCGGGTCGTTGAGGAGTGTTGCTAGATGCCAACCTCGATTAGTAAATTCAGTATGACTAGTTTACTACCCGCTTAGTGTTGAACCTATGGAGTCACACACTAACGAGTGTTCTGATCTTTGCTAAAGAATTATTTAAATTATTATTTGATTTGATCAAATAGATAATTATCTTAATTCAAATGAAATATTATTATATTGTTTGCTAGCACCAATAATATAATAATATTATGATAATTGAGACTATTTGAGTGATAGTTAAGAATAATCTGTTATTCTACAATAAGTTTCAAAATTTGAAAGATTTGATAAGATACTATCTGAATCTGTTTAAATTTAAAGATTGGATAAGATCCTATCTGATTTTGTTTCAAATTGATAAGATTTTAATTTGAAACCATATAAGATTTAATTTGAAATTAAATAAGATTAAATCTGAAATAAGATAAGATAAGATCATATCAGATTTCAAAGATTTAAATCAGGCATAACCTGACGAATTTTGGTTGCAAAGAGTTGCAAATGGCTTCTCAATTATTTTCATTGATCAAAGAGTTGATAGCAAAGCTCAGTCTTGGTGTGGATACACATAGCCCTTCGTACGTTTGAAGGATAAGGCCTTTCGTTTACTATTCAAGTATTTAGATCTGATCTATATATTATTTGAATAAAATCTTAAACACAAAATAGATCAATTAAAGATTACTTAATTACTTCCGCTACGTGTTAGAAACACATCGTAATCCTTCAGCAATCATAATAAAGGCCAGTGATGCTAAGTCATTAAAGGTTACACCAGTCTAGCCGAACAATAATGGACAAGATCGGTCTAAAAACACTTAAAATTTGGGACAAAAACGGGATATCAAATCATCTTGTAGGAAACAAATATTAGCCACACAAAGGAATATCCCATCTGGTCCACCAAAGACCAAATCCAGCATAGACAGAGCCTACTTTAGATGTATAGACGAATCAAGTTTACCGTTGTTACCATCTTCGGCGGGAAGCTTCTACTGAGATTCATAATCCTATTCAATAGAAACCATATTTACGTCACTGTCTACTTATCATGCAGGTTCTGAACATTTTCCTATGTCTGAGGCCAAAGCAAACACTTTTTGGAGTGTCCCTCTACATTCCAATAATGTATTAACCTGATCAAATGAATGACTGGATGGTCAAATCTTTTCTGGTTTACCTGGTGTGAAAATAGATAAGAAGCTGCACTCTCATCAAGCTCTATCAAGCTCTATTGTGTAAGTCTGAGTTCAAAGAGAAAAGAAGTTAGATAAGAAGAAATTGAACCAAACATAAAGAAGAGAGGAAGAAGAAAAGAGAGAGTGAAAGAGTAAAGTTGAATCATTCTCAAAATCCATGTATAATACTCTGCACAATTGTTGTATATATACAAGTAATAATAATAACTAATTCACTAATTATCTAAGAGATTGGTCTAACAACCTAACAACTTCCTAATTAATTGCAACAAGCATAAATATCAAAATTACTCAAGTTACACCCTCCCTCAAACTAGGACTATATATGTTTAAAAGGCCTAGTTTGGAAATATTCACAGTAAAAGGCCCTGGAGCTAAGGCTTTGGTTAAGAAATCAGCTAGTTGATTGCTTGAAGAAACTAGCATCAAATGAGTAAGTCCTAGTAAATGTTGGTTCCGAGCAATGTGACAATCCACTTCTATATGCTTTGTGCGTTCATGAAATATGGGATTAGTAGCTAGGTGAATGGCATAACAATTATCACAGAAAAGGATGATGGGCTCAATCAATGGCATACTAAGATCTTCCATTATAAAAGACAGCCATTGAGCTTGGCATGTGGCTGCAGCCAAGGCTCTATATTCTGCTTCTGAAGATGATCTAGCAACGGTAGATTGCTTCTTGCTCTTCCAGCTAATTAGAGAGTTTCCAAGATAGAAACAATATCCTGTGACGGAACGCCGAGTGTCCGCACACGTAGCCCAATTAGCATCGGAGAATCCTGTTAGTTTCAAATTATTTTCTGCTAAAAAGAAAACTCCCAAGGAAGGACACCCTTTTAGGTAACGAAGCACTCTATAAGCTGCGTGCATGTGAGCATCAGTGGGGCAGTCAAGGAACTGACTTAATCTCCCAATGGCGTAGGAGATATCAGGGCGTGTGTTTGTGAGATAGAGAAGCCGACCAATTAATTGACGATAAGGAGTGTGATTCTGCAGTGCAGTGCCACTTTCCTTTGATAGCTTCGAAGCACAAGTGTAATCCATTGAAGTACTAACCGGTTTGCAATCTAAGTAGCCAAAGTCCTTGAGAATGTCTAGTGTATATTTCTTGCCCTTAGCAGTGAGTGTCTCTGTTAGCTTCAAATTCCATTGACGGCTAGTTTGTTTTAATCCATATAATGACTTCAGATTCATCACTTAAAGTTCTTCAATTTAAAGGTGTGAATTCTATCTGAGCTCTCTAGCCCAAAAGTTCATAAACAACGGCTGTCTGTTGTATCATTGATTTCATTTTGTTGATGTGTCTGCGTTCTTGTAAAAGAGTTGTGTATGTATGCTTATTAGTGCTTATAAGTTTTGAGACTTCTTTGTAGCTTTGATTTGGATGATGGCGACGCTTTTTAGCTTCAAGTGGGTTTGTTTGATCTCTCATATTAAGAAGTTTTTTCCCATGTTAAACTCTGGTGTTGTATTTTTCTGCCTTTCCTTCAATATTTTGCTAACTATTTATCACCATAATTAACTGTTGTAGTTGTAGTTAGTTAATTAATCATTACTTTCTAATGTAAGTTACTTAGTTAGTTAGACTAGTGGTTAGTTAGGCGTGCATTCTGTTAGAAGTTAGTTTCTGTAGCTCTAACTATATCCCCCACTATATAATAAGCAAATAGTATATAGTTAAGTGCTTAACAAGTGTTTAATTTAATTGAATGGTAAGTAACACAAAAGAAAAAGAATAAAAGATATGAGAAGAAATAGTAGATTACTAAGTATTTGACAAGTGTTCAATCTAATTAAATACCGAGTGGTATAAAAAAAAAGAGCAAAAAAGAATGAATAATTTAGAAAGATACAAATTAATAAAAATAAAAATTTGGAAATAAATTCTATCATTAATAATTTTTTATTTTAAATATAAATTTTAAATAATTAGATTTATAAAAAATAAGATAATATTTTGGAATAAAAATAAGATTTATTAATTTCAAATTAAAGTTTTTAACCATTAGATTTATGAGAAAGAATATAAAAATTTAAAAGAAATAATTTTATCATAAAATAATTTTGAATTTCAAATATAAAATTTGAAATATTATATTCTAAAATGAAAGATAAAAGTTTAGGAGAGAATTTTATTATTAAAATTGAAAGGAAAATAAAAATTGAAAGAAAAATTTGTTATTAATTAAAAAAATGTTTCGATTTTTATTAAACTTAATAAGTGTATGACTAAGTTTTTTTTAATATCAAATTAATGGTTAGTTAATTAACAAATGCCTAATTTAGTAAGTTGGCCTAAAAACATTATAATTTAGTAATTTTAATTTTTGTTATAAAAAAAACAACATTTTTTTTTAATTTGTATTTTGTATAAGATATATGTAGAAGGGTGATGCTATTTGAACAAGTGATTTTGGCCAATCAAGTGCAACCAAATGATTTATTTGTATGCTAAATAGAATATTATTACATAAATAAAGTTTTATTTTACACCCAAATAATATTCTATTTAGCATACAAATAAATCACTTAGTTGCACTTGATTGACCAAAATCACTTGTTTACATAGAATTATTGTATGTAGAAAACAAGACGTAATAAATTTATTACTAACCTTAAATATTTTAGTCCTTTAGATAATATCACAAAAAAAATTAAATAGATATACATATTGAGTTAACACTCACACAATACGTAGGAATTACGCTAGTTATTGATGAATGATAATATGCACCAAAAGAATATGATAGGGATGAAGATTAATTAGGGACACTTATTACTCATAATAATAAGTGGTTGACCATACAATTTATTGATTAGAATCTCATTTATATTTATATGACACAAATGTAAATATATGGATATAGGTTTTATTCAAAAGATATGTAGGTTCACATCAAGGAATTTTTTTTATTAATTTATATTTGTAGTGAATAATTTTTCATATATTTAACGTTTGTTGTTTTTGTTCTTTTGTCAAATAACGTTTAAATTCAAAACCTTTTATAACGAAAACGCCGACAATGCTATATAAATTGCACGTACTCCTAAAATGAAAATAATAATAAAACACCTTTTTAAATTTTAAATATTGATAGGACACATAATAAAGCCTACCCATAATCATATTAAATTTGAATTTGAAGAATAATAATGGTTTCAAAATACTAGGTTCTTTTGTTTTGTTGATTAGATAGGATAAAAGTTATATTTGAAACTTCCTACCGGAAAAAAAATGAGTGGGCTGAATACTCGAACCCAACAAAATCCTCAAAGGACCACGAGACCCTCCATAAAAGGAAAGACACACGTCGGACCCTATCTTTTGTGGACGTTTGATAAGTTATCCTCTCCGTGATTTGCTTGCAGTGTTGGCTTGACGGAGTAAGTAGACGTGTCACGTTAACCCATGATGTGGCAGTTAAGTGACAGATAGGACGAATGCAGTGTCTAATTTGACTTCCCGGACCCTGATAATGTGTTGTTGAAGGTTGCCTTCATCTTCTTCCTCCAACCCTATGAACCCTAATTTTCTCAACAATCAACCCCATTCCGAATTTAAAGAGCAGTGTCGCATCGTCCCAGCAGCCATGTGTCGCATCTCACTGAACTGCATCAAATTTTTTCTTAGTTTATGTTTAAGTATCATTCTTTCTGATGATTTTGTATACTCATTTATTTGATTTTCAGACAATTCAAGCACATTGCAAGTATTTCTACTGGCTAGACATGTTGATTGAGAAAAACGCTGAAGAATATGGCACCGACAGGAACAACATTCTTGTGGTTAGAAGGCTGAAAGAGCTTGAGTAAAGAGTGAATTGAAGGAGCTTGACATGAAACTTGACTTCAAAATTCAAAATGATGTTAGAGGCATTCAAGACAACAAGTATTTACACATAGCAATTATTGGGTTAATTACCATCTGCTTGTATTGGCAATGAAGGGCATGTTTTAGAATAGGATGTATTATGATGAGGTTGAAGAATATGTGCAAACTTATTTATAAATTTAAGTGAATGAAATCTATGTATTTTGCGGAAATTTTGTGCACTTCTTTTGAATGTATATGGTTCAGATTGGAATGAAATCTTGTGCATATATGTTATTATTGTGAATGAAATTATGTGAAACCTGCAAGAAGCATGCTTATATATAGCATCACATTTCTTAATTTGTCACAGTCAGGAAAGAAAGATGAACATACATAGTAATATAGTATAATATTTCTTATTCATTAATAAGAATTTCTCATTCATACATGTTGAGAATGTGATTCACAATACTATTTAGTTTAGCAAGACTCAAATACAAAAGTGTTGAGTTCAAAGTTAATATTGAATATTTGATGATGACAAATATTAGTTGGGTTATGGATTAATAGCCCAAATGTTTTAGTGTGTTTGATATGTGTGTTTAGTGTTGCAGGTACAAATGAATATGACAAACTAAGTGGACTAGATTCAAAGTCTTGGAAATGAAGTAATACTCATAAAAAATGATAAATACATACAACACACATGGAAAAAATTCAAATGGAGCATGCCTTGATAGTAACGTACAAAGAAGCACAAGAAAAGAATGTTTTGACACTTTAAGATAATTAAGGATAGCATGGATGCTGCAATTTCAAGAAATGGATTATTATGTTGACTATGCTATTCAAATTTCAAAAGGAGCAACCCTACACGAAAATTATTGATGATGGCTTAAATAGAGAAAACGAAATAATTCAATTTTACTCAATCCATTACAACAGTAACGTCCCTTGGTTCAATGTAGGAATGATCTTCTAATTATTATCAAACATTGGACAACAAACATGGATCAACTTGGAGTAAGGATCAAGTTAATCTCAACGGTCATCTTTGAATCTTCATGAGTGGTCTCCAAGTCATGTTCAACTATAAATGAAGAATAATTTCTAGCAGCAGTAGAAAAAGCAAGAGCACTACAGGTTCATACATACTCATTTTGAGTTATTCACATTATTTTTTTTTATTCTTTCTTTTTCTAGATTTATGCTTATTTTAAATACAAAAGACAAAGAGAGAAAAGATACAAAAGCCATATATTTTATTTGAGGGTTTGCAACTAGGATTTTAGTTGTGAGAAAATTCCTGAGTGAGTGAAGCTTAGGTGTGAGAGAAAAAGTCCTAAGTGAGTGAAACTTAGGTGTTCTAGTTTGAGAGTGAGTGATCTCTTGAATTAGTGTTTGTACTTGATCAAAGTATAGTGGAAATTCTACCATTGTGAGTGGTGGAGACTGCACGTAGGTTTCAAGTGGGGAAACCGAACCAGTATATATCGTGGTGTCCTTCTTCTACTCTATCTCTTTTAAGTTTATTTGCTGTTTTGTTGTTAAGAGACAAAACCGAGTTTCATCTCCTGATTCCGCTGCAATTTTATCTCTTGATTCGAAAATTGTTTTGCATTCCTTGATTCACCCCCTCTCAAGGAATCTTCAAAAAGTCACAAAAGGTTAACATTCTTGTTCTAACTATGAAACTTAACTTCATTGTTCACAACTTAACAAACATACACAAACAAATTCCAAAATAACATAAATATTTTCAAACATACATTATTCACATATTGTTTCTTTTCAAAATATCACAAAAGATCAAATTCTAATTTATAACACGCAGTCCTCTTCAAATCTTTCTTGGAGGCTTGAAACCAGATGTAGGCATGAGCAAGAAGGCTTGTAGGTCCTTTGAGTTAGCAGTATTTGCAGTGGGAGACCTCACTATTAATTGTTTCATTCTGAACCTTGCTGGAGGGGGAGGTGCTGGTGGAGTTGAAGGAGCCACAAATGGGTTTGGAGTTGCTGTAGCATCATGTGGAAGTGTTGCAAATTGAGAGAAATTCATCTCTTCATCTTGGCTTATACTGGCAATCATTGGCTTCTTCTTCTTTCTCTTCCTTGCCTTTTCCTATCAGAACCAACAATTTTGGTGATTACAAATCATTCTAACATCTCTAAATGAAATTGCATTAAATCAATTAGGCACACCAAGTCCCCTACCAAAATAACAGTTCCAACCAAATGCAATAAAACAAAATTAAGATATATTGACACAAGACTATCAGATACTAGAAAACAAAAATACAATTTTGCAACTCACTATAAATTTATCAATTTCAAAGTTTATTCTATAAAAAGAAAAGACATTGTTCTATCACATTAGATGTTCATGGAAGTTAGGGTTCATGCTTCGACAAAGAAAACAACGTTAATGTAACCACACAACATACAGATTTCAAAGCTTGAAAAAATAAAAAATAAAAAAGATGGATTAAAGGAATGATTATGATTAAATAAATAAACGTTTTCATACCAGTGGAAGCACACACCTATCACATGCAATGGTTTCCACAGTGAAAGTTAAAGAGAAGGAGCAAAGAAATTTACCTTCACCAAGCAGAGTTTCTGTCATGGCGCCGTAACTCCACTGTCAGCCCATCCGTTAGCGTCGTGATCAAGCTTCGTCAATGGAGAAAGAGATAGTGGTGAGGGTTAGGGCTTGGTAACTTCAGAGAAGAGGTGAGGGTGTTTCTGGTGGGGAGAGAACGAAGGGCTTCGTCTTTATTCATCCCTTTGTTAGAAACGACGTCATCTCTCCATTTTGTTGGGGTCGGCTTGTTTTCGTTTTGAGTTACCAATTCCAACCAGTCACATCAGCTACAACTCACCTCCGTTTATATGCCACGTAGACCAATCCCGTTAACGTTTCATTCAATCCATTAACAGAAGGGCTAACTTGATTAACATCAATAAAAGACAGGGGTCGGGTTGAGGTTTTTTTTCTTAGGGGCCTCCTTAATTTTTGATGTCATTATTAGGGGCCTCCTTGGTAATTTACTCAGAAAGAAATATATCATAAGAACAACAATGATTGATTCTAAAATAATGATAATTTTTTTTTAAAAAATACCAATAGAACACACGAGTGTGTAATAATGGCTACTCATAATCATATTAAATTTGAATTTAAAGAATAATAATGGATTGAAAATACTTCTTGTCCATACTCAAATTTTTTAAATTGAATATAAATTGTTTCATAAAGTGAGATTTGAACTTTTATAAGGAAAAAAAGCGACAATATCATATAAATTGCATCTATTCATCCTAAAAAGAAAAGAAATAAAAAACATTTGTAAAAACCAATAGAACACACAAATGTTTAATAATATCTACCCCTAACGTATTAAATACTTCTTATTCACAATTTTATGTTAACATTTTTTTTTACGTTGCATAAATCATTTCATAAGGTAATGTTCGAACTCAAAATTTCTTATAATAAAAGAAGAAACAATATCATATAAATTACAATTGCTTAAATTAAAAAGAAAACATAATAAAAACATTTGAAAATACTTCTTGTATATATTCATATTTTTAATTTGAAAAAATATTTGGGAGACCATAAAAATTAATAACAAGATGTAGTCTGAATTTTTTTCTATTTCATATTAAATAAATAATTTTAGATGTTATAAATATTAAATTAAATAAGATAACTCTTTATTATTGACTCTAACATTACTCCTAATAAATGTGGAGTCATGGTCATTAAAAATTAATTACTTGCAAGACCAAAAGCATGCAAAGAAACTCCAACGTCAGTTGTATATAAACCCCACTTAACACATATCACGTACTCCACTACCCTCTTATACCCTCTCTCTCTCTCACTTTACTACTCCAATGGAATCACAAAAAAGTGAAGTTGTTACCTCAAGTTGATAGATATGCTCAACATTGATACACTACAACAAAAAGTTTCGGAATAGCCACTGATTTAAGCGACCGATTTTGCCACCAACTAGATATGTGCTAACCAAATCATTAATCAGTTGCTATATCGGTCGCTAAAATTTATTTAGCCACCGATTTAGCGACCGATTTATTTTTTTACTTACAAAATTCGGTTGCTAAATCGGTCGCTAAAATTTATTTAGCGACCGATTTAGCAACCAAAATGAACACCATGACTTTGCGGATTTTGGTCGCTAAATCAGTTACTGTTTTTTATTTTAGCGATCGATTTAGCAACTAACTTAAAAATAGACAAATAAACGGTTGCTAAATCGGTCGCTAAACTAACAATTTGGTTAGCGACTGATTTAGCGACCAACCATAAAATATGAGTGCATGTATTCAATTGCAAAGCCGGTCGCTATTTTTCAAATTAGCGACCGATTGTGTGACCAACCAACAAACATGGATTTTTAACTTATGGTTGCTGAACCGGTCGCTACCAATCATCAAAAGGTTAAAAGAATAAGTTTGTACAGCAACCGATTATCAAAGCGGTTGCTATTTTACATTAAAATATGCTATATTTCAGAATGAATTAAAGATAAATAAAATTAAAGTATCTCAAAATAAAAGTAACAAAATAATAAATAAATAACAAATTATTTCAAAAGCTTCAAACCCTAGACCATTTTCTTCTTCTCCGTTCGTTACACACTCTCCTCTTCGCTGGAATCTCTCGATCTAACGGCGTTGCGTGTCACTCTTCGCCCGCGCTTCTCGCTCCTGCCGCTGTTCCTCGCGTCGGACCTCTCTCCTTCCGCCGTTCCTTGCATCGTTCCTCACGGTCGTCCTCGCGTCGCTCCTGCCGTCGTTTGTCGCGCCGCTCTTCACGGTCGTCCTGGCGCCGCTCCTCGCACCTTTCGTCGTTCTGGCGCCGCTCCTCGCACCTGCCGTCGTTCTTCGCGCTGCTCCTCGCTCCTGACGTCGTTCCTCGCGCCTCTGCTCGTCGTTGTTCTCCTCGGCTTCTTTGCTTCTGGTTCGTTGCTGGTGAAATTGAATATATTTAATGCTTTTCTCATTTCTTTCCTTTGCTCACTTTTGATGAAATTGAAGTTTTGGTTGTTGATCTGTATGAATAGAAACAACGGTGATTCTCGATCGAGGATTTAGGCTTTTGATGGAGAGCTATGTGGAGAGGGAAGATCGTGATAGGTACTCGTCCTCACTTTAAGCTCTCATAATAGATACATCTCTTCCTTTTTGTGGCTTCTTTGTTGATTAGCTATTTCCAAATTCTATTGCTGTTTTGCTCATAATAGATTCATCTCTTCCTTTTTGAGACTTCAGAAATCAAGACATGTTCTGCACCTTTTACTCTGTCCATGACCTATGTGGCTATATCCTTCATCCAGTTCAAATCAATCCAACCTCTTCATCCAATTAAGACATGTTGTGCATTCTTTTCTTTTTTTTTAACAGATTCGTGCGCTTCGTTAGCACACCTGCAATTCTGGAGAGGTTTGTCAACCTTGGAAAAGAAATCCTGCACATTGAAAGTTCATTTCAAGCAAATGCTTTATCAATGTCCACAGCATCTTCTGATGAAGGTATGTCTAGGAGTTACAATTTCAAGCATGTTTTGCAGATATTTCTTTGTGAGTTGATTAGTACATCTGCTTAGAATATAATTGAAGTCCAAAGAAGCATGTTTTGCAGATATTTCTTTGGATATTAAGTAGTTGATTACCTTTATGAATTGCTTAGGTTTAAGTAGTTGTCTTACTAAAATTCCTTTGTACAGGAACAACACCACAAGCCAATGGCATTACAAGGAGGTTAAGTGATTCTGCAAAGGTATCTATCTTCCAAAATATATGTCAAAATTGCTTAATAATATCTCATAATTTTATTAATCTATGTTTGTTATTTGTTTCAGTTAAATGGAGTAATTGAAGATGTTGACAATAAAGAAGAGGAAAGCTCAAAGTAATTCTCTACCTCTTCAATTGTTGCTGGTTGATGAAAGTGTAATCTTTGATTTGGGTCCTATTCTTGATAGTGCATATGCAAAAGATCTGATTGAATAGATTTTAATTGCTGCGATGTAATTTTTGTAATTATTTTTGAAAGGGTTAGTGAATGATGCTTCTAAATGGGAAATCACATACTATTCTATTTTCAATAATGCTATTTCAACCCTTAAGTTAGGTTTCTTGAAGAGAGTGTCAAAATTGAAAAATGAGGCGAATGAAAAGATATTGGCTTACAAATATCTTCCCCTGTTTCTGATTTCCTGATTTCTGTTATGTTTTTTCCCCCCTCAATTATTGGTTTTTCTTGTTCCCTTTTATGGGTGGTATGGTTTCTCTACAGATCTTTCAAGATTTTGCAGCCTTTGATAAGAACATGCGACCATTGAAAAGAAGAGGGAAGGGAAGGTATCATAAGCCAAAAAAGAAGGTATTGTTTGGATATAATAATTTTAAATAATGTATTGTTTGGATCTTTAGGTTAAATAGTAATCTTTTGATATAATCTTTTGGTATGTATTTTCATCAAATTCTGCTAAAAAAGAAGGTATTATTTCATTGTTTTTTGATTTTCTTTTCCCTTATTATATTGAAGTTTGACCAAGTTTCTTCAATTTGCAGATGTGAACTTGGCTTCAACTGATGCAATATGTTCATATGTTCAAAGGAGAAGGAAGCAATGGATCTTGAAACATCTGAATGTCCAAGACCACACTAGCGATGTAGAACAATCGGAAAATCTTTGGCAACAAAACGTAGATGCTAAGAAAATGCAAGAACTACGCACATATTCGTAGCATGATATAGTTAGTAATTAAGATATGTAAATGATCAAGTGATTAGTTATCTAAATATTACTTTTGCTTATAATTTATGTAGACATCGTGAATGTTTATGGTATTTATATGAAAAAATTGATATATATTTGATAATTTTGTATTGTGTTGAATTATTATTAATTATAAAAATCAGGTTTTAATAGTGGTAAATATGAAATTTAGGAGAGAAATTTATAATTAAGAAATCACTAATGGCGACCAATTTAGTGACCGATTTTGTATTGTGTTGAATTATTATTAATTATAAAAATCAGGTTTTAATAGTGGTAAATATGAAATTTAGGAGAGAAATTTATAATTAAGAAATCACTAATGGCGACCGATTTAGTGACCAATTTTAGATCAGTCATGAGCAACCGGTTTAGCAACCGAAAAACCAGTCACCATTTAGCGACCGATTTAGCAACTGAAATGTTCGTTGCCACTTAGTGATCGATTTAGCGACCGAAATAGTGGTCACTATTTAGCGACCGATTTAGTGACCAATAAAGGTTTGGTCAAGCCAGCTGAAAATCAGTTGCTAAATCTGTCGCTAACAGTTAATCGGTTGCTATTTTGAATTTAGCCACAAAGGTTTTAGCGACCGATTTCGTCGCTAAGGGTTTAGCGACCGATTTTTAAGTGAAATCGGTCCCTAAATTGGTCGCTATTCCGATTTTTTCTTGTAGTGATAGCAATGTTGTTTCTCATCCAAATTCATCAATACTTACCTGGATGCACTTCATAAATATTTTCTGATGTCTTTTGATCTCAATCAGCCTGCTGTTATTGATAAACTTGATCATCACCACTAGGGTGGAAATGGAACTTTTTTGGTAATCTAGATTATTTGTTTCAATGTTAGATTTGATTTTTATAAATAAATAATGCATATATAGTGGAAAATATTAAAGGACATTTAATTTTCATTATTTATTGTTTTTATCTTTGAAGGTTGTTGAATCAGGTGTTGCCAACAAGGCTAGGAAGAATGGTGATTTGAAAAATGATGATGATGAAGTAGTGTCCTCATCATTGGTTGTGATGGGATGTAATAATTGTTTTATGTATGTGATGATACCCAAAAATAAGCCTGAATGTCCAAGATGCCGCAAGAACACCAACCTCTTGGACGTGGCTAATATCTTTCCTAATCATAAGCCTAATATGAGGATGAGGATCAGTCGAATCTAATTTAACTTAATTTTGCATCTCCATCTCTCAAATATGATAATTGAAGTGATTTAGATATAACCGGGAATCAGGTGTTCTTGTGTTTTTTGTGTTGATTATTGATTTTAATAATAAAATATATATATATGATTGAGATCAATGGTCAAAAACACATGAATACCTGAATTTCGATTATACCTGAAACACTTCTTATAATAATATCCAATAAAATATGTTAAGACTTGCTCTTAATTTTATTATGTCTTTTTATTATTACAACTTTTTAGCTTAATCATGGTCATGGTTGATCGAGTTGCGGTCTATATATTATGTAGAAGAATAAAACTGAATTATGATGTTTCATATTGGTATAAAAGTGATGATTTCATAGTCTTGATATAGTCACCAAATAGTCTTGATATCATTTCTCTTCATCGTTATCTTTTCCTTATACATATGATGAATGTAACAATAAATGTTGTGGGCTAATTAAGGCAAAGTATCAATTAGTATCTATATAAAATATATTCAACATACGGACACGATAATTCAACGAAATATTCGTAACTCATGAGTTGAAAAAACCATAATAGCTTAGTATTTTTGAGTAAATTAATATACACTTATTACTAATAATAAATTGTTGACCATAAAATTTATTAATTACCATCTCATTTATATCTATATTTAAAGTTTTTTGTTTTTTTTTTTTATTAGGTGAAATTAAACTTAAAATGTTCTTTTTTTTTTGTTGCCCATGATATCTCCCAATCCGATAGGTCGAGAATTAATCCACCGTGGATTTGAGCTCCATTTAAGGGTTTGTCGCTGACCAATAGATTGCTGCATGCACAAGACGGGATTCGAACCCCCGACGCTTGTTTAAGCAGACTAGTAAGCTGACCATTAGACCAACCCAAATTGATTAAAAACTTAAAAGGTTTTAGTATTTTACAAAGGAAGAAGAGACCATGCCATATAAACATAAACAACAGATCATCCTGAATTGAAAAGAATAATAAAACAACTTTTTAAGTTTTGGTAGGAACATAATAACACCTCCCATAATCATATCAAAAATTAAAAATGATTTGAAAATACTTCTTATTAGGTTCTTCTATTTTGTTGATTAAGTAAGGTAAAATTCAAATTTAAAACTTCTTACAATGAGTGATTAGCCAAAGAAAATACCATACGATGAGTTGCAAGTTACAACCAATTATCCTAAAAAAAAATTTTTTTTAAGCATCAATAGGACACACTCGTGTGTAATAATGTCTATTCATATTTATATTAAATTGGAGTATGATAAATAATAATGGATTGGAATACTTCTTGTCGATGTTCATGTTCTTTTATTTTATATAAATCATTTCACGAGGTGATATTTAAACTTGAAATCTCTTAAAATAAAAAGGAGAATAGCATATGAATTATAGCTACTCATCCTAAAACAATAAAAAAAAACGTTTTTAAGAATAAGGAGAACACAAAAATGTGAAATAATACCTATCCTCAAAGTATTAAATTTGAGTTTGAATAATAATAACGATTTGAAAATACTTGTTCAAAATTTCCCATTAACGGTTTCTTTTTTTAATTTTGCATAAATTATTTTATGAGGTGAGACTTGAATTCAATATTTGTTAAAACGAAAAAAAGGCAATATCATATAAATTACAACTACTCATCTTAAAAAGATAAAAAATAAAAACCTTTTTAAAGTACAAGTTACTTGAATAATTAATTTGGTTTCCAAAATTACCCAATTACACCGTTTATTAATATATGATGAAATTGCACCAAACCATAATTCTATAAAAAATCGTGGGAGGCTGGCATGGTTTTCATGAAACA
>JASCZI010121055.1:13442-27769 GCA_036250425.1 Stylosanthes scabra | reverse complement strand
ATCTTTCATGGTTCATGCATTATATTACATCTTAATCTTAGACAACTAAGTATATAATAGTCCCTGGTATTTTTATGTGTTGCTTCCTCGATGTGAAAAATTAAGAAATATAACTATAAAAATGCATGTTTGATTAAAGCATATATACTTAGTTATACCATGAAAGATGTGGAAGGTGTGAAATTGTTTGCAAGAAAATTATTTCTTTTTTTTATTAGTGGTTGGGTGTAGGTTGATTAGATTTTCATCGTATGGTTTGGTTAGAAGATGATTTTTACGTGTCCCAATTGGTTAGGAAATAAAATTATAATTGTAAAAGTGTTCCAAATGGCATAAGTTCGCCACTTTAAGTGACTAATATCATGAAGTTCGCCACTTTAAGTGGCTAAAATTCTGAAAAACACAAAATTAGCCATTTAAAGTGGCGAACATGAGGCAGGTTTCAAAACAAAAAATTGGATTTATGTAATTAATGTCTTTTTAATTTGTTTTTAAAAATAAAGTTTTATTTTATTTTATGTTAGAAAATTTTCATATATATATGTCAAATAATACAAAAAAACATATAAATGTTTTATTTAATATTAAAATAATTATTATTCTAAGTGTAGTTTAAAGCAGAATAAAATGTTAATCCGCGCAACAGGTAATACCTTAATTTAAATTATTACAGCTAATAATCCTAAAAAAAATTAAAGACGACATATACCGATAGACGTGAGTCCTAATTGAATAAGATATATGCAAGGCCAAAAACATGTAAGGAACCAGCTTTAATTCTCAAGTCAATGTGCTCAAATTAAAACCACGTTAATTATGTGAGTTCTATATAAACCCCACCTCACTCAACATGTTAACACATATCATCACCAGTTCACCACCAATTTCTTATTCTTATATGAGTGAAAATAAAGTAATTCATTCGCTATTTAAACTTTCTCTTTTATTATTTAATTTGTAAATAAGATGAAATTAAACAATAAAAATTATATCTTTAACGTTTTAAATTTGAGATTGAAGGATAATAACGTTTAAAAAAAAATTTTGTTCACAATTTTACATTAACGTTTTTTTAATTTTGTATAAATCATTTCTTAAGGTGAGGTTCGCACTCAAGATCTCTAAAATAATGAAAGAAGAGACAATATCATTTAAATTATTACAGCTAATAATCCAAAAAAAGATAAAAATTTGTTGAATAAGATATATGCAAGGCCAAAAACATGTAAGAAACCAACTTTAATCTCAAGTCAGTGCGCTCAAATTAAAACCACCTTAATTATGTGAGTTTTATATAAACCCCACCTCACACAACATGTTAACACATTATCACCAGTTCACCACTAATTTCTTATTCTTATACTCTCTCTCACTTTACTATTCCAATGAAAAAAATCCACTACTTAATTATATTATAAACTTTTTCTTGTAATCAAAATGAATTAAGACTGAAATCAAAGTAATTGGTACGTATAAAAAATACAAGTAATTTATAGGTAAAAACCATAATCAAAATATTAATATCTAATATTCTATATTTATGAGGTGTATTATATTAATAATTATAAATATACTAATTGATAGAATAATATTTCTAACATTCTTTTATTATTTGTAAATAAGATGGAATTCAACAATGAAAATCTTACCGTTAATGTATTAAACTTGAGTTTGAAAAATAATAATGATTTGAAAATACTTTTTGTTCATAATTTTACATTGACGGCTTTTTTTTAAACTTTTCATAAACCATTTCGTGAGGTGAGGTTCGAACTCAAAATCTCTAAAACAGAAAAAGAGATAATATTATATAAATTATCGCTACTTATCCTAACAAAAAAATAAAATAAAAAATCTTTTAAAATATAAGTAGGACACACGAATGTATAATAATGCCTATTGTTAGCGTTTTAAATTTTAGTTTGAAGAATAATAATGATTTAAAAATATTTCTTATCCATATAGATACTAGTTTTTAAATTGAAAAAATGTCTGAGAATTGATAAAAATTAACTCAAACTAAATTTATTCTATTTTATATTAAAAGAATAATTTTAAATGTTATAAATATGAAGTGATGGGTCATTAAAGATTAAAGACTTGTCATTAAACCCCACCTCACAACATGTTTAGAAATATTATGGTACTACTAAACTTAAATTTAAGTTGATAGAAGCATACATTGAATATATTTATGAAGATAATAGGATTATAAAGGAGGCATAATAATCGAAGGGAAGATAACCACATCCTAAAAATCTCTAAAATAATGGAAAAAGAGACTATATCATATAAATTACAGCTAATAATCCTAAAAAAAATTAAAGACTTGCCATAGACGTGAGTCCTAATTGAATAAGTATGCAAGGCCAAAAACATGCAAGGAACCAGCTTTGATTCTCAAGTTAGTGTGCTCAAATCAAAACCACCTTAAGTGAGTTCTATATGATATAAACCACACTTCACAATATGTTAGCACATATATATCACCACCACTCTCTTATTCTTATACTCTCTCTCACTTTAATATTCCAATGGAAAAAAATGAAGCTGCTGCTACCCCTAATAAGTTGATAGATATGCTCAACATTGATAGTAATGCTATTTCTCCTCATCCTTATTCATCAATACTTATTCTCGATGTACTTCATAAATATTTTCTGATGTCCTTTGATCTCAATTAACTTGTTGCTGCTGTTAAGGGTGTAAATAATGAAACTTTTATGATAATATTGATTATTATTATTATTATTATTATTGTTTGAATGTTAGATTTGTTTTTTATAAATAAATGATGCATATATAGTGGAAACTATTAATAGGGGTTTTAATTTTCATTGAATATTGTTTGTATCTTTGAAGCTTGTTGAATCAGGTGATGCCAATAAGGCTATAAAATAGAAACAATATTTTTTTTAATTTGTGTTTTGTATAAGATGTATGTAGAAAATAAGACGTAATAAGTCTATTACTAATTTTAAATATTTTAATTCTTTAGATAATATCATAAAAAAAATAAATAGATATACATATTAATTCAACACTCGCGCAACGCGCGGAATTACGCTAGTATTGTAAAATCCTTGTGAGTAATGAATCTAATCACTCATTTCTTTAGTACACCTAACACTATTAACTATTTTCTTTCAATATTTGGGTATTGGGTGCTTTTATATTATTGCTTGACAGATTTTATTTAAACTTCAGTAGTTATTATGTATTTCATAAATGTTATGTTTATATAATTTTTTAAAAATTAAGAGCATATTTATTTATTTTTATAGAAATATCATTTTTCCTATTGATATGGTTCAATATAACTAAGCACATTCCAAAAAGCAAATAGGCTTACATCAGCCCAATAACCATCTAATATGAACACATATTTAATTAATAAATAATTGCACTCTCTTAAAATGAGGAACCAACTTATCTTTCTAAAACTTATTCTTTTAAGATTGAATCAGCCAATAACTTAGAATAAGTCAAAGTAAACTGCATGACTTCATTCCACAAAAATAGAAATTTGATTCCCTCACCCTAACAACTACAGAAGTAATGCACTCTATCCTCAAGGCCTACACTCTAGTCTTAAATCATGGTATGCAATCTTTTTTTTTTATACTTTATTTTCTAATACACTTTACTGATTTGAGCGTCGGAGTGACCTCAGGTTTACCCCACTGCCGTTCCAAGCTTTGGTCAACTTTTTAGAAACCAAGTCCGTTCTCTTTGAAGCCAAGACGAGCATTTGCATCCGAGGAGGACCTCTTCATCAAGTAACCAGCCTAGAACATTGGCGCCCACCGTAGGGTCGAATTTTAACGACCCCATTTGACGAGTAACCTACATCTCAAACCATGGGTTGAATCCTGACAAGAAGAGGTTAACCCTATTACTACTTACCACTGAACCAAATATTTCTATAGCTCAATTTTCCTTTCTCTCTAAAGTGTATCATCCGATCATATCCATCACGTCCTTTGCACCTTACAAGGTGATTGCTTTATAGTTCTCATCTATGATGTTATTCGAACATCCACTGGAGACCTTATCCTTCATCATCATCTATACTAAAAATAACAGAGGGAACAAGTAACAACATACAATTTTATTCACCCAAAAGTAACAATTTACAAATTTGAAAATATTTCCCTTTTTTTTATAAGATAATTTTGAGATAATCCAATTAAACTTTAAAATAATAACCCTATCGGTTGCTACCCTCATGAGGTATTATAATTTATTTCCTGCTTGTTTTTATTCTCACCTTCATACGCACACTTGTTCCTATTCCCCATTCTGCACTCTTAAATTATGTTCGTTTATTTCTTCACAATATTAAAACAATTAAAACAAAATCTTGAAAACAGAAGTGCTAACCGTCACATTGAAACAACTCACCATGATCTTTATGTTCTATTTCTATTGTACTTTCCTATTTTTTAGATGTTGTTTCTAACAATCTTTATCTTTATTTCCTAATTTCTGTTGTTCTTTCTTTTTATAAGTAAGAAATAAATGCACCTCAATTATGATGTTAAATGAATTTAATTTCTATGCACCGTCAGTGTAAAGAAGTTTTATACATATATCCAATGAGATGTTACCACATCATCAAAAATAATTAATTTTCAAGCCCACTACTTCTAAAGTCAAATAAATGCATAGATCTGATTTGATGATGGTGTAAAGCTCAGTGCATCAAAATTAAACCCCTTATAAATAAGGAAATAATAATTGCCTTTCTAAACTTGTTATTATTTTTGTTGCACTTCTCTATTTTTACGAGATATCTGCTATAATGCTATTCCTATTTTTTCGCTAATATTGTTGATTATCATTTTCCCTAGCAATATCAAACTAAGCAAATCAGATACAAATCACATCACATTAAACCTCCATCACCGTGCCTAACATTCAACCAAGTATGACTGCCACTCTCTCATCACCTGATAGATATATATGCGTTTCCGTAGCCAGGAGGCATTTAAGTTCTAAAACTAAGTGATACACCTACATCTAATAAGCCTCTTATGCTGCGTTTGTTTCTGGTGGACAGGACACTAAGACATAGACACTGGTGTACACAAACCTGTTTGGTGACAGAGATATGGACACTGAACACACTGTCTCTGACAGATTGTCCACTGTCTCTATGTGCACTTTTGAACGAAGGACACTGATGAACACATAATTTAGGAAGATAGACAAATACTTTTTTAATAATTTTTTTATACACAAAATTGTTTATTATTCCAACATTACATTTTTTAAAATGATAAAAATGTCATTTATATTAAATTTTAGCTCTGTCCATGTGTGTCCTGTCCATTATTGCCAAATATACTACAACGACATTAAGTTTAAGTGTCTATGTCCTACTGTTTCTGTCCCAGTGTCTTGTTCTGTCATGTCCTAGTAAACAAACGCAGCCTTAATTCTCTCTCAATTTCCAAATCTTTAATTTTCAGATTTTGTATCAATCCCCAACCTTTTCTGCATTGCCTTTTAAATATTGGGGGCTAAGCACCCATTAAAAACCTAATTATAACTCAATTTTTCTTATACATCATTGAATTATTTTTATGATAATTTTATATATATAAAATAATAAATACAATTTCACTACCGTTCGTAACAAGACTTCACTAAACTTAAAAAGTTTTTAATACTATAATTCAACATAAGATATACTCAAAAATATCATCTAAACAATGCAGCATCTTCGTATAATTTTTACCTTTTATGCCTCTTACCCCTTTTGTATGTTAGATTTTATATAGAATTCACTGCCCACAAGCTCAGCAACCAAATACTTTGTGTTTATTCCATAATCATAATCATCTAATACTAACATAATGATTTAGACCCTTTTGCCAACAAGGAATCTATATTAGTCATTTTAGAGACCATTCTCTCTTGCTCACATTACAAGCCCACCTAAAGAAGATGAAATATCTATTGACTTAACCTACACAAGTCATCAATAAAGACAAAATGATCTCACAGCAAATTAAGCAACTAAATCAAATAGCAGTACAACCCCCTGTATCCATATGCACACCTTCTTATATATGCTATACTCAAATTGGTAAAAACTGTTTAATCCCTTCAACACCTCTCAAATCCTATTTATATTTGAGTTCTTACCAATTATATATGATAATATGATGTACAAATGCACTATACCACATATAATTTTTTATTCCATGATGATCTATTCACGTTATAGACTGTATACATACACACATGCATATAAAATATATATATGCAACGGGTATCTTTTGAATATTATGTCTATGATTTCAACTACAAATATGACTTTACTCATCACTGCAACTCTTCAAAAAACCAACTTTCACAAATCGAATTTCCAAGAAAAAGACAAACTGCGGTTGTGCCAAAATCAATTCTCATTCTAACTGAAGTCACACAATTTCGAATTGAAATATTCAACTTGGTCAAACCAATCATACAAACTACAACCCAAATTTCTTATAGTATGCACACTTACTATTCAGCCAGTTACAAATCAACCATCAAAGTCAAATTTTTAACCCAAACACGTGCAAATATAATTTATTATTCGCAATAGAGCATTCTTGAACACTTATTATCTACTTTCTGTTATGTTATATAATTTTACATTTTCATATCTTATATATATGACCAATCTGAATCTTCTTTATTAATATGATTATTATTATCATTATCTGTCAATTACAATGCTCAGCCGAGATTATTCTAAGTTTGGCAGATCCTTAATGTCATACTTCGATCAGATTTGTTTTTTAAATTACTATTACCAATTATTTATTTTATTTTATCTTTTTCATGCTCTTACATATGTAATTCTCGGCCAAGCATACACTCTAAATCCTCTTATTTCTTATAATTTTGTTTATGTCTCTTTTTTTTTCCAACTCATATGTGATGCATGCTAAGAATCATGAACTTTGAACGACATTCAAATTTGTAACTAAATTTTGCGATCTTTTAACTTTTAACTTTGAACTTTCCATTTTTATTTTCTATTATCTTTTCTAACTAATATGCACTTTTATTGTCATTATCAATGATAGTCGATCATTCATCAAAAAGGTAAGACATGATCTCTAACCCGTAAATTTCATCAATACAAAATAATATTATATGCTTGTCTTAAAGAAGTATAATTACTATACATTGTTGAACAATACACGTTCTACAATTGCATACTACTCCAATTTTCTTTCATCAAAATACCCATATTTGGATCATATTTATCGTCGCCTATATGCTCCACTTTTCCATGTGTTTTTCCATTTTATATATGACTAACTAAAATATCTATATATCTATTTTTATCTAGCAGATCTCTTCGAGTCGACTTTCTAACCAATATTTAAGCTGGTCTCTTCAGGTTGGCTTTCTGATCGATTTTTAATCGGAGCTTTATCTAACCGGTCTTTTTAGGTCAGCTTTCGAACTAATATTTAAATTAACCTCTTCAGGTCGACTTCCTGACCGATATTTGATCGGAGACTTATTTAACCGACCTCTTTAGGTCAGCTTCCCAACCGATATTTGATTGGAGCCTTATCTAACCGACCTCTTCAAGACAGCTTTTTAACCAATCTTTAACCGAAGCCTTATGTAACCAATTACTTCACGATGACTTTCTATCCTAACTGACCTCTTCAGGTCGACTTCCTATCCAAACCGACCTCTTCAGAATTGATTTCTATCCTAACCGATCTCTTCGGATGGCTTTCCAAGTTTTATGTAACCAACCACTTCAAGACGACTTTCTATCTAACCGACCTCTTCAGGATCTCTTTAACCGACTTTAATCGGAGCCTTATCTAACCAAGCTCTTTAACACTGCCTTCTAACCGATACTTAACCGACGCCTTAATCGGCATCTACAAGTCAAATCTTATAACAATTCAATGTGTATTATTCAAACATTTATCAAACTGACATTTCCAAGTCAGAGTTCTATCTCAGTGATACCAAAATCAATTCTATCTCCATACACAACTCAAACCAACTATTTCACTAACAGGTACAAACTCCAAACCGATAAAAGCAAATTGGAATCAATTGCTATCAGCTATCAATACACTTCAAACTAACCTTTACAGATGGAAATAAATTCACAATTATAACAACACAATAAATATTGTCAACATTATTCTACTTCATTACATACTTTCCAATGAGCATGGGGTCAACCTCGGTCAAACATAACAGACAAACTCATAATCAAAATCAATCTCTAACCAAACAAACTTATAGCTCGGCATCATTTCAACAGACGCTCGCCTATAAGAAAATTTATCAAACAATTCGTCAATCAGATACTTCAAACAATACAAATATGTCCACTCTCTACTTTAAGTATCAAACCTTCATTCTTTTCAGCTCTCCTCTTTCATATGAGGAAGACAATGTTTAACGACAAAACTTTACTAATTTTCAAATTTCCAAGTGGACCTTGAGGGCTTACATACATATTACTTATAACTACCTCCATTCATTACTAACTACCGATTTATAACTAAATTTACAAAAACTCAACTCGGTCATTCAAAAATAAACAACTCAACCAACAGCTTGGCCGACTCAACAAAAGACTGGGGGCTTCAACCATCACCTTGCTATATATGCAGTCGAGTTACAGCCCGTCACCTCTTTTAAAAAATAAACATTCAAAAAAAAAACCCAGACATCAACTAAGCTTAACCAAATATAAAACTGTACAGCTCAAGCTTGGGGGCTATGATACGGTCCAATATAACTAAGCCCATTCCCAAAAGGAAAATAGGCTTACATCAGCCCAATAACCATCTAATATGAACACATGTTCAATTAATGAGGAACCAATTTATCTTCCTGAGACTTATCTTTTAAGATTGAATCAACCAAGAACTTAGAATAAGTCAAAATAAACTGCATGACTTCATCTCACAAAAATAGGAATTTGATTCCCTCACCCTAACAACTGCAGAAGTAGTGCACTTTATCCTCAAGGCCTATAAATACATCACTCTAGTCTCAAATCATGGTATGCAATATTTTTTTTTATACTTTATTTTCTAATACACTTTACTGACTTGAGCGTCAGAGTGGCCTTGTAGGTCTACCCCACCGTTGTTCCAAGCTTTGGTCAATTTTTTAAAAGCCAAGTCCGTTCTCTTTGAAGCCAAGACGAGCACTTACATCTGAGGAGGACCTCTTAATCAAGTAACCAGCTCAGAACACCTATTATAAAAAAAAATTATATTGGACCTCTTTTCATAGTTTTTTCTTATTTAACTTTGTTTTGTTATTTTTTTCCTTCTCTTTACTTTTATAGTATTATCCATTACTCATTTACTTGCCTGAGTTATTTTTCATTTATCATTTGATTGGAATAATTTGAAAAACAAAAAATCTAATTAGGGGACTCGAACATAACACTTATCGGATTGTCGTAATCTAATCATCATCCTTCTTCTCTTTTTTCATTCGGTAGAAAACTTACTATTAGCAAATGAAATATTTTAGAAAAGACTAGGGAACAACATATTATGATCAATAAGGAGTCAATATGAGTTATAGATGATAACTCATATAAATTTTCAATGATAACTTAATTATTAATATATGAGTTACAGATGATAACTCATATAAAATTTTGGATGATAACTTAATTATTGGCTCCCTAATGGACTCCCTAACGTTGGTTCCGTAGCATTGTTCAATATTTTATTGCTTCTTGTTAATATTATAACAGTTTATGCTTTTTTAAGCTAACTTTTTATCATATTTTTTGTCTAATCATTTTTTTTTATGCCTTGAAAAAAAAAGGTTTATTTGTGACCACTATTCAAATAACTAAAAACAATTAGTTTCGCAATGCTGTTTATCGAATTAAATATATAAATATTGAAAAAGTAAAAATATCTAAATTTTTCTAATAAATAAATTAGCCAATAAAAAATAGATCATTTGTAATCACTGTTTATAGAACATCCACAATAAAAGTCATAGAACATCTGAAACCTAAAACAACTAACAATCAGTCAATTTTATATTTTCTTAGAAACAGAACATCCGAAATCTAAATAAATAAAGAGAAAGTTTAGGTAACAAATAAAAAAATAACCAACAAAAACAATAACCTCCTTCTCCTTTCTTTTCTCTAACATTTGTCATCTCTATCAACATCGTTTCCTTTCTCTTTCCTAACTTCCACCGTCAACGATGTTGAACTGTTCCTTCAACAGATTACTTGATGGCATCAACCGTGTTGTCGTAGCACTGAAAGCATTCATTGCATTAGCTTCCGGTGTAGGTCGTCCTCCACAAATTCTCTGATCTCGTGGACAACCTTCAATGTTTTGTTAAGGATGGTGCCCAATTTAACTTCAAGGATCTTTAATTGATAGAACTGTCCTTGCACGAATAATGGTGCAGTGGTTTGAGCACACTGCATAGGATTTTGGGTGCCAGTACAGTTCATTGACTTGGATTTTGTATCTTCAACAACAAGCTTGAGGTTATTCAAGTTCAAGCCTCCGAGAAAATCAGTGATTATTGAATTGTTGGGATGGGTCTTATGGTAATTTTATTTATTTGGATGATCAATTTTAAAATTTTGAATGATTAATATTTATTGATTATTATTGGCTAAATTATATTGATAAATAAAACATTTAATTTAAGATGTTGATTGATATTTATTAAATTTTTATTAGTTACCTAACATTGTTGATAAATATTATAATATTTAATATTTTTAAATTTATGTATTGTTAATTTTTATATTTTTTTAGATCATTATAAGCGGAGAAGTGAGGAAACTTACGCAACACAAAAACAATCAGACTTTTAGTTGAGTGAATATTTAATATTTTTATATTAAATAAAAATTTAAAATAAAACAATATTGGTCATCCCTGGTCAGAAATTGCAAAATGATTATGGTTCAATGACTTTATTAGTTCAAAATCAATTATTATAGGTGATCAAGTATCTCATCATTCATTCTTCTTGTTCTTATTTTTCTTCCTCCTCTTCTTCTTCCTTCATATTGCTTCTTCTTCACGTCGATGTCATCTTCGTCATCGTCAACATCTTATTCTTTCTCCCCCTTTCCCTTTTTCTTTTCTATCTTTTATGTTGCTGTCATTGTTGTTGTTATTATTATTCTTCTTCTTCCATTCGAAATTTTCAAGGTTCAACTCTTTTTTGAATCATTTAAGTTTTCCTTAGTTTTGTTGTGCTTTTTATTTTTTCGGTGTATTATTACTTTCTATTTCGCTGTAGTTTTATATGATTTCTTTAGTTTGGTTATGTTTTTTCTCTTCCCATGTATTATTGCTTTTTATTTTAGTATATTATTGCTTTATATTTCAGTGCAATACACCAAAGAAGAAGAAGATGATGATGTTGACATGGAAGAAGAAAAAAAGAAAGGAAAGAAGAAGAAGACAAAGAAGAAGAAGGTGAGGAGGAAGAAAAAGAATATAATGATCAAGGAAGCACTAGCGGAAGAGGAAGACAACGACGACAAAGGAAGAGGAGAAGGAGGAAAGCACTGGCCGAGGAGGAAGCAGAAGACAACGATGACGACGACGAATAAAGAAGAAGACAACGAAGGAGAAGAAGGCACTGGTGGAAAGAGTGTGTGTATCACGCAGTTTTTTGTGAGAGTAGTGTTGTCGTTGCAAGTTAGTTACTTGATAAATTTGCATTAATGTTTTTATTAATGGACAGATGACAATGGTAAAAATAGTTGAACTTTATCAAAGGGGTTTTGACCAATGCATTTTTCTTACCGTCATGTTTTGCAAAAATCAAGATACTACCCATCTCCACTAAAGATCAGAATATTGATATCTTGAGTAATAAGCATTTGGCACGAATTCCCTTCAGAGTTCGGATCATGGTTTGCTAGATGAGGATCATTGGGTTTGTTTTGACCCTAATTTGAGGGAGAATCATTGAGTCCTTGCTCTGATGTTTGACTTTGAATATATATTCTGGTTCTTAGTTTTGTTCATTTGTCTTCTATTTGCTTTTAGATAACTCTATGCATGATATGTTGCTATTGACATGTCTGGTTCATTTGGGTTACTTCGATTTAATTTAGTGTAACTTGATAAATTTTTCCCAAAATTAACATTAGTTAAGTTAGTTAAACACAACATCATAGAGGTTAGTTAGTTAGTTTTTCTATTAGTTTTATTAGAAATCATCATGCACTGACATGTAACAATTCTTCTGTAAGCAATAGAGAATTCATTCACTGAATTGATGACTGTTAGTGTAACAGGCTAACAGCTATTGCTTCTCATTCGTTCTATATATTGCTTTCAATTTTCAACTGCATTTAATTAATTACTCATCATTCAGTTTAAGAACAACAGTAAACCGAACCAACCATAAATTAACTAATAATGAAGACAACCAAATTAAGCATAAGCAAGTTACAACTTACAACCATGATTTTGACAATCAGACCGAACTAGCCGATTCAACTTTGTTTACTAGTTGAAAAAACTTATCGCAGTGAACCAGTTAAAAAAATTGATAAATCAATAACAACTAACAAACCAATTAATTAGTTGAATAAAATTATATATATAAACAAAAATATTTGACTTCGGTAATACTACATGAACCATTGTATATATCTGTACATACCCTTTAGTAACACTGAAAACATAAACGTTAGTACAGAAACAAAAAAAATTTTATGCTAATGTTTACATTTTTCATATTGTTAAACGGTGTGTACTAATTTTTAAATGGTACACATAGATTAATTCATTTGCTTTTATTATTTCTAGTTCAATTTGATTAAACTTCCGTTGAATCTCTAAACCTTTGAATTTTAACTTTATTGATTCAGTCACCGGTCAGGTTTTCATATACCTGGTTACAAGCAGGCATTGCTATACATGCATCTAACATGGAGCTCCTACGCTGGAGCAACCCATTCTTCATAACTCAAGGTCCTTATTGGAATTTTGCCAATAAATTTTATGTCTAAGGACCCATCTTTTTCATTGTAAAATGGAATTAATGAAGGAATAATGTTATGACATGATTTCAGTTATTATGAAGTGCTATCTTATTTAATTTTAACCATGCCTAGTCTTACTCTTACTAAAACCTAGCAGAATCATTACAGTTTTGGGGACATAATGTTTTAGATGCCCTCTTCGGTACAGAACAGAAATATAATGATAGTCGTTGATTTTCAATACATGTGCATATGGAAAGATGTACCGGATAAAATTGATCATCAAATCTAACATATCTGTACATCTGTACCATTTGATATATGTACATTAGAATTCACCAATTTTTTTTTTTCTATAACAACTAAATATTTGGTTCAAAATTATAAAGTAATGAAACATGGGAGTTAAGTAACAATTGCTTTCCATCGTATCAACTTATAAAGGCACATAAACTTATCCATGTACTTTGTCATAAAATACACCGGGACTAAACTCATAAATTCTAACCCAAGTTAACAAAACAACACAAAGGGCAAGACACCCAAAAATGAAAAAAGAAAAACCATAACCAAAGAAGGATATGATAAAGTTTACTAATCCTATTGTACAATCTTCGTTGAATGCCTGTGCTGCAATATGCAGGCAAATCAAAGAGAAAAGTATGGTTCTTTGGTTCTATCATCTTTGCCCATTGTATGGTATAGACTACAAAGCATATGTCTTATTTATTATGCTGATTCTCCTCTATTATCCAGCATACATCTGCAATATGTAAAAATTGTTAAATGAAGAAATTGGTTACAAATTTAGGATATCAAACAATGCAATCAAAATTAATGCTATGGATGATCAAACTAAGGAAAACATCTTTGCAAATATGCAGCAGGTAAATCTGCATACTAGTAAGGTTAATTGAGAAGATATGTTAATCTGAAAAGTTAGGCATTATGATGAATACTGGTGGAAATTTAAAGTCTACATTAACATTCATTGCTAATTGAGAAGAATCTCAGTGGGGTTATATCATTCATGTTGCGATGAACATGGATAATGCTTAACAAAGTATGATATAAATAATGTCTGTTTAGATGCTTACCATCTTGATCTAATCCCAATTTTCCGTATGTCGTGCAATTGAATAGCTAAATCTTGAATAAATTGCTTTCCATCATCGCCACTTCGAAGAGAATTAAATATATGCTCAAGAAGATTATGGTTAAATTCGATTGCTTCCAACCTTTCACTAAGGTCTGATATTTCATTTTCCAGAGTTTCCAATTCAACTTCTTTTCTGGGTTTCTGTGCCTCAGACCTGGAATGATTGTC
>JASCZI010121054.1:0-10878 GCA_036250425.1 Stylosanthes scabra | reverse complement strand
CCCCCCCCCCCCCCCCCCCCCCCCTTTTTTTTTTTTTCTTTTTCCTCTTCAAAGGCAAAAGAAAAATTGACAAACTTCATCAAATGCCCAACCAAAGTTTGAAAAACTTACTAAATTTTGGTGTGAAGTTTGTCAATCTTTTGTGATCATTTAGGGGACATTTTTGTCAGAACTTTGGAACTAGAATTTTCAAGTGCCAAAATGGTGGTTTATTATACTCTATAAATTGATCACGTAATGCGTACTTACAACTGAGCCTCTAACCATAATTAACTGGGCACTAATAACCACAAAAGGTTACATCCATAGACAAGTATGTTATGCTCCAAGGAAACAACTTTATCATTGTGTTTGTGGGTGCTCTGTTTTCCATCATAATCAATTTTCTCCTTTGGGTCGCTAGCATCTTGAAAACATTTGGAGGTTTCACTATCAAAATACCAGTTTATTTTTTATCTTTTAATGTTGGTCAAAGTTAGATACTGGGATCCACGTATTGCCATATAAAGAAAATTTGGTCTTAAAACACAGTAGTCAGCAGAGAAGTCATCGAAGCAACAAGCCTTTCTAAACATAAAGAACGAGCCAATTCAATTTATGCTTTAAAGAAACACACTGGACAAGTTCAAAAAGATAACATGGGTGGAGGTCTCACCTTAGTCATTGCTCCACCCTCTCCACTTTCAAATTTAATATCCAAAATCTTTTCATCAAGATTCTCATCCTTATTATCAAGATCTCTTTGGATCATAGAACACTGCACACAAGACAACCAAAAGACAGTTTATAACCACATGAAAATATGCAAAACACTTTTATAAGATCCAACATAGTCTGCCACCAGTTTCTTCTCCGAGCTAAATAAATAAGAAAAAGTCTAAACAACCAACCCGAATAACACTCTGCTCAGCTCCGCACACACGCCCCTCAACGGGTTGATCATTATTCTCCAAGGATACCTTATCATCTTGCTTGCAGGTACCACCTTCTCCATCATCAGCATTCTCCCTAACCTCATCCTGCATTGTTTCAAACTCCATCAAACCAAAATAAGACTAAAAGAAAACAAAAATCAAATCAGCCAAGCATACCACAACCACTGAATGCAAAACCGCGAATTGCCATTACATTACCTCTGCATTGGATGGCCTTATATTGAAATTGGACTCAAGAGGCTCTCCCGTCCTCGCAATTACCGGGAGCTGATCAATGTCCCAACCAAATACCTTGCACACCGCTTTCGCAAAAGCCCTATGAGCCCCTTTGTTGACTGTCCTCAAGACAGACTTGGCATGCTGGAGAAGGCTAACACAGTCCTTATATTTCTTCCCGGAGTTCTTCTTCCCAACCGCACCACAAACCAAGCAGCAAAACTCTCCATTCTCGAATCGCCTATGATAATAGCTCTTCAATTCATCATCCTCCTTGAAGATCCTCAAAAAGAACTCCTCATACTCTTCCAAATCAACATCCTCGTGGTCCTCGTCCTCGTCATCGATATCATCACAATAATCGTCATCAGAATTCAACATGAATTCCCTGAAAGCTTGGGACGCCTTGTTCTGAGAATGCAAAGCCGCAAGCCTCTCCTTCTCCTCGGGAGACACCGCAGGGGCCTCTAACCGGGGCTTCTTTGGTGCGGGCCAGCCCGTCGAGGTCGGGTCAGGCGGAGCCGGGCATGGCCACTCCAAACCCCGACTCCGTGGTCGGCCCCTCCCGTTATTGTTCTTGTTCTTCTTTTTCTTTTTCTTGTTGTTTGAGGCGGGCGGGAGTGATCCGGTGTGTGCAGGTGCAAGAGGGATGGGTAGGGGGTGTTGATGGTGAGGGTTGAGGTGCGAGGGGGACCAATTGAAATGGGGAGCATGGGGTTTAGGGAAGTAATGTTGTGTCGGAAACAGAATATTGTTGCTGTTGGTGAGTTGTGTTGGAGTTAGAATAGGGTTTCGTGGTGGTGGTGGAGTTTGGGGAGGACCTTGGTGCCAGAGAGAATGGAGGTAGATGACTTCATCTATCAGTCTTCGTTCGTCATAGGGATTCATGTTTGCGCCTGTTGCTGTCTGGTATACTGCACTGTGCACTGCACACACGAGTGCTGTGACGAAGGTAGGCAACAACACGCTATGCTAGTATGCTATGATGTCTTGCGTCACGCGGATAACGAGTAAAATTAGAAAAATAGAATTAAAATTCTAATTGGCAAAAAATTTGACTGCCATCTCAAATTAACCCGAAATTTTAAGTTATTAATTTGGAATCTAAAATTTTACTCCCTGAATCAAGCGGCCGTCATTTGTTTTTCGTTAACCATGTGCTGACATGGCCAATCAATGCTACGTTCCAAAAGCAAGTTTGTCCACATGGAATGGTTCGCCGATTTCGATGGTGACTTGGTATCGTTTCACGAAAATTAATTGATTAAGTAAGAAAATTTAATTAAAACTTGTAATTAGAATAATGAAAAGTTCAAAGGAATTTTTAAGTTAAAACCAAAACAGCTAAGAATGAAAATGACTTTAAAGTACGCACGGTGAAAACTTTTGAGAATTTATGAGAATGAACAGTATTAGAGTTTTAGAGATGCTTAGATTTAAAGAAATTAATTCATTAATTCTTCAACTTCATTTATGCATAAATAACAATTTTGACAAATCATAAATAATTAAACCCTAATTTCTTAATAATTTAATTTCTTTTATATTAATTAATAATGAATTTCTTGATCAATCAATAATAAAAGATTAACAATAATTCTGATTTAATATCACAAAAATATCAATATTAATCCTAAACTGAATTAAATGTTACAATATTCAATCTAGTCTTAACATTTGAAATTCATGATTAGTTTCAAGCAAATCCTAATATTAAATTTTTCAAACAATTAAAAGGATCTAAAATAGAATTTAAGTATTTTTTAATAACTCAAATTGTGGCTTTTCAAAAGATGAGCATCCAATACCAAATCCAAAAAGTATCAAAAGATTTGAAGTTTAGAATGTGTTGAAGATTATAACAAGATTAGAATTATGTGATCTTGTTATAGACAAAGCAAATTATTATGATTAGGATAAGATAATACCCTAGTTTGAATTTAAATTAAATTATAATTAGTTTTGATTATGTTTAGGTTAGATGTAAAAAGCCCGAAAATCTTCAATTCTCGGCACCTTAGTTTTACTTTATTTTTCTCTGTTTTTATTTTGAAAACCACGAGTCACTAAAACTTTTTATATTAGGGTCAAGAGTTCTGCTATGATTTCTATGGATTGAGGTTTATTTATTTTTCATCTTAATTGAAGCATGATTGTTTCTATTTAGAATTAGTTTCGTTCTTCTTGATCAATTCACAAAATCTAGGACCTTGGTTTTTACCTACTTTTAGTTTTGAGTTTTGTTTTCTCCGTTTGGTTCCAAAACCCTAATGTTATTACTTTCTATCATGAGTCACTAAACTCTCAAAGTTGAGGATTAGAAACTCTGTTAATCCCGATATATACAGATTCCTAATTCAAGTTCACTTTCCTTTCAATTGCAAGTTTTGCTTTCAATTCAAAGAATAATTATCGTTCTTCATCATTAAGGAACAATTCTACTGAGAGGTAAATTACACTGTTCTGTTTAATCTTTGAAAATGAGAAAATCTTAGGTTAAACGTGTTTGATTTCTTCACAATCATTCACTGAAATAGGAATTTGAGTGTTTGTGCAATTGGTTTGTGACAATTCAATTGGATTAGAGTTGGGTTGAATAAGTGACATATTGTTACAATATTTGAATCTGAATTGCTCTTCACCCTTTGATTTAATTAGTTAATTAAAAGTTTTAATAATTAATTGGATTAAAGAAAACTAATTCACTAAGAGATTAGAATTTAATTAATTAGGGTTTATTGTGAATTGATATTACTTGCATTGGAAGAAAGTGGATAATTGAATTAGAGTTTTGTTAGGTTTACATCTCTAAATCCTTGGCTTGTTCTTCTTACTGTTTTCTCACCAATATTGTGATTGCTAGTTTTCCAAGTTTGCATGTTACTGTTAATGTTTGGATTTGTGAGATTTTGACTTCTGTTGGAATTTTTAGTGTCCTAAATTGATTTCTTGAGTTCTAAGTTATTAATTACTTGTTGCCATATTGATATTGAGTATTAGAAATCATAGATTTTGATTCTGTTGATTACAGTTTCACCATACACTCATCATTATTTATTGATTTTATCTAATTAAAGAATGAATTAATCGTTATTACTTAGTCCGTTAATTCTCGTGGGAACGATATTCTACTCACTCTTTATTACTTGAGATCCGGTGTACTTGCCGGTGTAGCTCCGAAACTCCGAAAGAATTTCTTTCGGGTATCAACGATCTATGCAAGGAATGATCTTATTCTAGTAAATGTTGTGGAAGAAAATAACGGCAATAAGTTTTGGACGGGGCTAATTCCAATAATAAACAAATAAAAGTAAGTTCAAAATTTAATTTGATACAAACTCTAATTAATGGAAAAATATTTCACCATGCAAATTTTGCATGTAAAGTGCTCTTATTTATATTCCCATTATTTGTTAAACTCAATAAGGTAATATAAGGCTTACGTTGATGATAGAATATGTGAGAAATACACTACATTAATTTTTAAACTATAAAGTATTTGGCCTGTCACATATAATTTTTTTTTTTCAAAATAATTCTAGATAACACTTTAGAATACCAAGAGTTATTTATTTATTTAGGTACATTTAGCTTTCAGTATAGAGAATATATTCAAATTATCAAGCATGGAATATTCTAATGCTATAGTCATAAGTTATATTACAAAATTAACCATAATTCTAAGATTCTATAAAATCTAATCTATGATAAATTGGTCATTGGATGATAAATAAAAAAATAAATAAATAAATAGAGAGATCTATGGCTCGAAATAGTATCACATATATTCTAATAGGATAATGCTATTTGAACATTGGTTTTGGCTAACTAATTTCAACCAAGTGATTTATTTCTATGCTGAATAGAATATTATTTTGGTGTCAAATAGTATAAAAAATTGCACATAAATAAAGTTTTATTTGATATCGAAATAGTCTTTTATTTAATATAGAAATAAATGACTTGGTTGGATTTAGTTGGCCAAAATCATTTGTTGACATAGAATTATTGATTTCGTCTTATTATATTGCAAGTAACTTTAAATTAGATGTATGTATAAAAGAATGCAAGAAAAAATTTCCGTCAAAATCAAGAGTGTTTAAGGAGTGTGAAAAAAAAATGTATTGAGCAGCTTCCACAAAACCTCGTCAAAACCTAGGTGATGGTATGTATATAAATATTATATCTTTTATATAAAAATGTAGAACATGCGCTATTTAAATAATAATAATAATAAGCAAGACTATACTTTTTTTATTCAATCAAAATTTAATTTAATACATACTCTAATTATTGGAGGAAAATTTCAACATTTTGGTGATATAAGGATGCAATTCATCATACTAAACTCGGCAAGATTAAGACTTGAAAATGTGTATTAGGGGCTGAAAGTGAATCAAGCCAGCTCGAGTTCGATTCGTTAATGGCTCGACAAGTTAAGTTCGTGAGCTAGTTAGCTGAACTTGAGCTTAGATTTGAGCTCAAAAATTAAATGAATCGGGTTTGAGCTAAGCTCAGCTCATTAGCTCGTGAGCCGGCTCGAAATTATATATAAATATTTATTTATTAAATTATTAATACATATAATATTCAAAGTATATATAAGAAAGTATTGGTAACCAACAATTAGTTAACTAATATTAGTCAAACTAGAATTAAGAGTAAAATATAGTAATTATAAATGAATTAAGTTTTTTTATATTGTTGGTTAAACTTACTAAATTTTTTATGGGATATATATATATATATATATATATATTACATTGTTATAATTTATTAACATAGAATTATATATTAAATTCATATTATATGAGCCAATTCGTGAGTTCGAACTAGTTCGTGAGTTTTCGATGAGCCGAACTTGAACTTAAGAAATTGACTCGATTATTAATGAATTGAATCGTGAAACAAACTCAATTTTCGTGAGTCGAGCTCGTGTATGTAAAAAAGACAATGCATTAAATTTTTTTGTTAAAGTTTATCTTATCATGTGCTTGCCATGTCACATATGTAAGACATTTGATTTTCAATTTTTAGAGTGCCATTATATAAGCTTGTGTACGATAGATTAATTTTGAGTAAAATACTTACATAAGACCAAACATTTATTTATGACAGGTTTGGTGGTCTAGGGATTTTAATAAATCTTCCAATGAAAGGAAGAAGAATTGAGCGTCATGAGATTATTTGGAAGAGATTGGTGTTGCTGATTTCGATATTTTAATACTTTTGTTTTCCATCTTTATTTCCTTATTGTGTGCTTCAAATATCATATGATTTCTGTTGTTCTGTTGTATTTGCTGTAAGAGAATAATAACTACTTATGTCATAACAAAAAGTAATAAAGTTCTACGAAATGAAATGATTACAATAACAATAATTGTTTATTAGCAGTGGATTAAATGATCGAAATCAGAAATATCCTGTCTCAAGTATCTTTCATAATTAAATCTAATCAAATCAAATCTGTTATAAAATTGATTTTGAAAAAGCCTTAAGAGTTGATTTGGCTTTCCTATTACATCTGTCAAACTTATCACGTCTTGTATCAAAGTTTCTTCTCTTTTGATTATTTAAAATGGTAGCAGACTTGAGAGTTTTGTTTCCAAGCGAGAAGTTCGTCAATAGAAGCATATACATTTACGTATGTAACAAAAAAAAGAAAATAATAATAATAATAATAATAATAATAATAATAATAATAATATAACGTGACCAAATGCTACAGGTCGAATAGGTACAGTTGGTCGACCCTAGAGACTCTATACTCGTTGATATTTGTATACATATAAGCATGTTGTTGTTTTCGCATATCAGTGTTAAGCTAATAAGATATGTATGCAAGCGTTATTAATAAGTTCACAACAGATATGATAATCAAATATATAGCAGATTTGACAATAACATGCATTTATCATAAATAGCATCAAGAGCTCAATTTCACAATACCCGAATAGTATTGTAATAATATTATTATTTAGTACATCAGACTTCCCGACTCTAACCCTCGTAGAGATTCTTAATCTAGAACTCAGGCTAGCATGAAAACAATAAAGTCATAACCCTTGGTTTGTCTAACAAAAGTGACGGAATCTACTAGTTGCCGGTAAGCCTTCAGAAGGAAAACTGTTGTCAAGGTTATCAGTGTGCAGTGAAGTCGTGTAGGCACCTACCCGAAATACTCTCTGCTAGCTACGATACTCTCCATGGTAGAACAAGAAGCCACATCTTCATCATCGTGATGATAACGTACTAAATGAACCTGTGCCAAAGGTACTAAAGCTGGAGTCTCGCAACATATCGTTAATCCACGCATCATCTCCGAGTGGTTCCTCCTCAATAGGATCCTCCTCTACCAAATCCTCCTTTACCGGGTCCTCCTCTATTAGGTCCTCTTCCTCGTCGATGTATCTATCCATAAACATAGTGAGGTACATGCACGTGAGCAAACTTACCTCATGGGAAGTGCTGCTCGTCAACTGGAGCCACAAGGTGATATTCTTATTGTAACAAAATATTGTGAAATAAAATAATAGCAACAAGTTTCGACATACGGTAGTTCCAAAAAAAAAAAATTTCAAAATTTAATTTAATACATACTTTAATTAAGGGAGAAATATTTAAGAATTTTTATCATTATCTCGACTGTCGGTAACGCCGTTGGTATAAATCGTGTTTTTAATAGTAAATACATAAGAAATTGTCACGGCCCAAAATGAGCTATGACTGGCGCTAGGGAGAATTGTCTCCAAGCAAGCCTAACAAATTGAAATTCAAATTAAATAGAAGTTACAAATATGTTTAATGAACTCACTATTTTAAATTTTAATCAAGAATGAATATAAGCTATAATTAACTATAGGCAAAAGGTAAAATAAACAAAAGGGCTTGATCCTGTATGTGACATATGGAGCATGACACGTTTAAGAAAGGGATATCGACTCTTGGAAGATGAAAATCACATATTCGAGTATCTGTTTCTGAAAACATTTTTTTTTAATAAAAAGGAGTGAGTTTTGCAACTTAGTGATGACCAGACAATACGTCTATAGTTCGCATGAGACCATATAAAAAGATATTATCAAAATGTAGTTTTAAAAAAAATAGTAATAGCAATAGCAATTCATAATATATACAATTAAATGACTCAATATGGGAGCCTCAAACAGAAATCAAATCAAATCCAATAACACACTTAGGCGGCTCCACCTCTAAGGGTAGCCCTTTCCTATCGTGTGCCCGTACGGAATAACAGATCCAACGTGTGGCCTACATTTTACGCTAGCAATGCCTTGCTAGCTAAGGTCTGAGCCAGATGCATCTAGGTTAATGTCACAACCGCCGTTAACTACGGTTTTCTAATAAGAATCTCCCAAATCAATTCAAAACAAAACATATAGTTGTAAATATAGCAAACTATTTTATCTTTCAAATGTACGAAATTTCAAATCAAATAAGCAAATAATATCTTCTTAAACAATTTATTTCAAATTATACTTTCCGAATCAAAAGGGGTTTTCAACATATTTAACAAATTGATAATATGATTACTTTTCAAGAACTCTCAAACCAGATCAGACATCACTTTCTCAAACATATTCGTAATTATCCATTATCAGTTTCAAAAACATATAATTTCAGAAACCATATAGTCTCATAAGATTGAACCTTCAACTTACTAAATCACTTTTCAAATCCATAATAAAATCCATCAAAGGCAATTTAATAGGATAAATTCAAGACCATAATAGACGTATATTCAAGGCAATTATAAACGTAAATCCTACTCACAACTTGGTCCAAGGAACCGAAGACCAACACCAAAATCAAAGGTTGAAATCCAAGTGGTTGAAGAGGATTGAAGGTGGCTTTGGATTGGAGTAGTTTTCGGCAAACAAGATAGAACCGGAAGCCATACTAGGGTATCTCTAACCTGCACTAACGGCGGCGACTCCGAACAGCACTAGCGGCGGCGGCAACAACAGCGTCACCCTCTACCATCCCCCTCTCTGGTGGCCTCTGCTCCCTTTGCTTCGTTGTACACACACACGCTCTCTCTCTTTTTTCTCTCACTCTCTCTCTATTATCACTCTTCTTGGCTAGCCCAACAGAGGTGGTGGTTACTCACGAGCCCAATAGAGGTGGTGGTTCGTCCCCTCGTGAGTGACATCATTTCCTCTGATTCCCTCACTTCCTCATTTCTTCTTCCTTTGCTTCTCTCTCTCTGCCCTTTCTTTCTT
Organism: Stylosanthes scabra; assembly: GCA_036250425.1. Taxonomy (NCBI): domain Eukaryota; kingdom Viridiplantae; phylum Streptophyta; class Magnoliopsida; order Fabales; family Fabaceae; genus Stylosanthes; species Stylosanthes scabra. Next base: position 1,487 of record JASCZI010121054.1, on the reverse strand, counting down.
TTTCTTTGTGTGTGTGGGTGTTACTGTGTGTAAGTGTGTGTGTGTTTAGTATTAGGGAAGAGAAAAAATATCTAACTTGGTTGGGACCCACAAGGTATTTGACGGACGCCCCGCGGCCACTTTCTTGACCGGTTCAAAATTCCTTAATTTTAAAAACAGAGTACCATTGTAGAGGAATCCAAACTAGCAGTGAGATTAACAATGGGGTTTGTTAACAAGAAAGGTATTACAAAGCTTGCAACCAATTAAAAATATCGAGTATTAAACTCGGGTCGTTCTCCCTAAGAATTGAAATATTGTGGCTCACGAATAGTTGTGAAAATGGGGGGTTGCAATGGTTGGATGTTGATAACAAGAGCAAAATAAGAAATAGATAAAACTGATGTTGATAAAGGGTGCTTGGTCTTGAGTTGAAGTATAATGTGTCCCTATGATTACCACTAATTCTAGTTATGAATGGTTGTCACGTAAGACACAAAGCCCATTCTGTCTAATGGTCGAATGTGTGGAATTAACCCCGTTCCGAATGTCCTAGGCATACACAATAACATAGAACCAAGGTATTCGGCGAACTCGAATAACCCACCAAGTTCGCGTCGTTAAGGTTCTCCCGTTATTGGCAGGGGCGTAGCGTTAACGGAACAGTCTTAACCCCGGCCTTAACCCATTCGTTTCCTTAGGGATTAATGGCTAAGATCATCCACACTTCAACCCATGACCAAAGCACAAGAACACTACTCCATATCTATGAGAAACAAAATATCAAACACTTGGTGGGCATAGTAAAGAGACATGATGAATGACTATGGAAATGTGATGCGGCAAATCTTTTCAATAAAACGATTCGCAACAATCCGACAAATCCATCGGATCAAGTAGTATCCAATAGAGTGGGTTATCATTCCCAACGAGGAGAGGGGATTAACCAATATTTTCTTATAATTCTTCAATTAGCTCAAACCGATTGATAAGAGAATCAATGCAACACAAAACTAAAGAAATCAAATACAAAACCAGCAAGCATGATTATTCAAAAACTTTAACAATTATCAACTATAAGAATGCAAACAATTATGAAAGATGTATCAAGAAAAGCGACAAGATTGAGGGATAGGAGATATTCAACAAGACAACTTCATAATTCAATGTTTTCTAGTATTTTTTTGCAACATGTATCATCACAAATTCACCATAATGTAAATCATGTTGCAAGATATATATGCAAATGCTTATTTGTTATTAGGTTTTGATAAGTGACAAACGATCAAAGGATTTGAGGATGAGCAAACGACAAGAAATCCAAGTCCACAATGAACGAAGAAATAGCTTAATCTTAGGACTTAGGTAAACTTTGTCAAGAACCAAATATTACTATCTCTCTCACACACACACTTAAAGATTTGTGTTAAAAATGTTTTAGTATTGATAAAATATGTTTTAGAAAGGAAAGTTTTGTCAAAGATGCTTTGAAAATTCGTTTTTGGGAA
>JASCZI010121053.1:45909-64277 GCA_036250425.1 Stylosanthes scabra | reverse complement strand
CGAATCCAAGGAAAGGCTGCGCTCGTGAACCACTTTCAGAATTCGAGTCTGATGAACGAAGATGAGCGCTGCCGCCCAATCGTCTTCCATTCAGAGAATCCTGAAGATAAGGTAACAAAATCATTGATGCATTTTTAGTTTGGTTTTCTTCTCTTTGCTATATCATATTCTCAAACCTTATTATGTCCTAACTAATAATGTGTGTTGGTAGATCATGCAAGATCATCTCCTCTCCAACAAACTGAATGTCCAGTTTCTTAGGTCGAGTGAGTTGCTTACAAGTGAATCTTCTAGAAGCCCTTTGCAAGAAGATAGTGCTCCCACGACCTTGGAGACAAAATAACAGACAAAATAACATTTGTCAGATGCAGAGTTGCATGTATATGTATGTGCTGCACATATTTAGGGTCTAGGGACACAAAATATGCAGATTTTCTTCCATATTTATTTTATGACATCTTTTTGTTGCCAAGAATCTTTCAAAAGAAAAAAAAGCTCTGAGCATTGTGGTTGATTGATTTGGGGAGGAGGTTGCAAAGGATTCAAGAGTTGAGTGGTTGAAATGAATGTGAGTTTAGGTGGCTTATTAAATTGTTCATATGGGAAATTTAGAATTGAATAGTTAACCAAGTTGTATAGAGTGATATCAGTGTATCAGCATTTAGGTGCAAATATATATCATGTATTTTCTAGATTACTTGGAAAGTATTTTGTATCTTTGACTGTGGATTGCTCTTTGGATTTGCATAATGCTATTTATCATTTATTTTACAATAATTTTATTTGTACACTAAAATCAGCCATCAAAATCAACGATCGGTATATAATATACATTGAAATAAAAGATACAGTGTAATTTAACTTATTTTTAGTGTGTATTTTATATTTCAATGCGCATTATATACTGATGGTTGACTTTAGTGTACATTTAGCATAATCTTTTATTTTATTTTTTAGAAGTTTGAAGTAAATTTTGAGTCAATATTATTTAACTTTTAAAAATTATTTTATCTATTTTAAACTCTAGATCGGTTTAAATTATAAACTATTAACACTAAGAGAAAGTTTAGGGGATAAATATAATTAGTGATTAATGGGAGTACACACAGAAACCCTAGTCTCTTTCTCCTTTCCTTCCTCCTCCCACCGCCATTGCCCCACGCCGCCGCCGTCGTCTCCTTCTCCTTTTCTTCTTCCACCGCCGTCGCCTTCTATTCTTCTTCTTCCATCGTGAAACAGATCTGACGAAGATGAAGATGGAAGATCCGACGAAGATTAAAGCTGTTAAGGCGTTGTTCTGGTGGTGGTGGTGGTTGTGCAGTGGTGAGGTTACGAATAATAACTGTATTCTGTCTGTTTTGGATGATAAATTGAATCTGTTTAGGATGATAATTGTATTGGTTAGAGTTTAAGTTTAGGTTACGGAAGATAACTTGTATCTGTTTAGGATAATAACATTTTTTAGTTTCGGATGATAATTTGATAAATTTTGGATGATAACTCTTAATTAAATTTATTGGCTTTCTAATTGCTTTTTAATCTTAATTCCGTAGGACTATTGTAACACTAAACTCTAAAATTGATTAATGGTAGCTATTTAAAAATTGGTCTTCCAAACTCTTTCTTTATTTATTTTGGACAATTTACTCTAATAAATAGAAGGGAAATCAATATTTTCCATTTAAACTTTTTGTGCAAAACAACTCTATATAAATTGTTGGACCTCTCAAACGATTCATTGAATATAAATAACTCGTCGCACCTTTTACTATTTGTGACACCTTCTAAAGCTTTTTAACGTGTGAGCAACAAGATTTTGGTCTTCATACTTCTAGTAAATCTTTCTCATGAATAAGTCACCATCAAGTTACCTTTTATTCTTATGCCATACTCATCTCACATGAATGAGTGGTATCTCACCTAAGCCAAAGATCAAAATGCATTTCCCACTTCCTCATTCCTCATGAATCCATTGCCTTCACATATCGCCTTTATTTATTGCAAGCTCTTTCCACTTCTTGAATTCTTTGAAGCATTGTATTTCTTTATACACCAAGGTGATATTCCCAAACAATTTATTCAAATTTCTTGCTTTGTTCCTCAAGAGCCTATTATTCTAACATGTTTCTTTATCTCCTTGAATTCAACACATTAAATCCTTAGACGATATAAATTCATCATCCTTTGTCAAGAACCCTCTTATCACATAAACATTTGATTCCACTATGTACGTTGTTTCATACCCACTACTCCCAAGATCTTTGGTTCATCACTTGATAAGTGTTCATTTTGGCTTTGATAGACTTCTTGTTCTTTTTTTTCATTGCTCCACAAGCATTTTGATCATCTCCCATCACACTACTTACTCAGTGGCATAGAACAACATTTTTCACTTGTACATTTTATTCCGAGGTACTTCCTAATGCATCCAGTTTTCAACCAAATTATATATGAAGAATGGTGGAAGAGAAGATGATGGATGAGAGCCAGAAGAAAGAAATGGCACATTCGGTAGAAACATTAACAAAATCGTTGCAAGAGAAGAGCGATTTTACTAAATTATCGTAAGGGTGTCTAAGATTTTTTTGTTGAAAGTCACAGACAATGGATCATAAAGAAAATAGTAAAATTGTCTTTTGTTTTAATAAAGTAAATTGTCTATTTATTTCATGCACTTGTCTTTTTTAATTTATTTCAAATATTATAAAGAAAATAGTAAAATACTAAAAAAACCTTACATTCACAAAATTTAAAATATGAAATCAAATGTAAAAATACTTCCTTTTCCCTAAGTTATAGGGATTTTATTTTCTCATCAAATCTCCAAATTATAGGCCTTCTTTATAACAAAGAGAAAAATTTTGAAAGAAAAAAAAAACCAATTTTATTGAGTTGTGGTCTTCAGAAAGCTACTTAAACCACAAGCTACCTCTCTATCTTCATTCATGGTTGGAGCAGCGTGATATCCACGCGGCACATAGCGCGTGTATAAAAGGGAAACGCCCGCCAATAGCATACGTCACGCACACACTCGCACAGCCACAGAGAGTTTCTGTCTTTCGAGGAAGCAGCACGTGTCAGTGTGTGAGGCTGAGCTGGTGGCGAATACACGTGGCACTCAACGAGTGGCTGAATTCGGTTGCCGCAGATCCCATCGGAGCCGTCCGAAGCCCCCCATTGGAAGCTCACATCAACATTCAACAACGCACACAACACATTCATTCACTTTGCGTTTTTGTGTGTGTGCCCTCTATGTGTTTGTGTTTTTGTTTGTGTGCGCTGACCACAACTACAACAACAACAAACCCCTCTCTCTCTCTCTTTCTCTCCTCTCCCTTCGCTTTTCTTTTCTTTTCTTCTTTTAGGAGAGAGAAAAACGACTTATAGAGAGAGAAACAAGACAGAGGGTTTCTGAGAGGGGTCTTCCTTCTTCTTCTTCTTCTCTCTCCCCTTTGTAGGGTTCAATTTCCATTCGTGAAGCTCTAATTAAAGGTTATTCTCTCTCGAATTATCATAATTCTCACTCTATTCTTCTTCTTCTTGCTTTCTTTCTTTTTCTGTTATCCTTGCTGTTCGTTACACAACTGCTTGACTATAATAATCAAAGAAAGTTACTTCTTTCTCTTGTTAGAAAAAGATAAAGGAATTATATTTTTTAGTGTAATTTTCTTTTCTGGTTTTGATCTTTTTTTAAATACAATTTGTACTGTGTCATGACGACTTCTATTTGCTTAATTTTGGAATTTTTGGATGGCCTAGATTTATATGGTTGACTCGGGAGTACGAACTTCGAACTAGATAAAGTTTGAGTCTTTAGGGGTACAATCACGGGTTTTGGTTCAGCTGGGTAAAGATTAATCGTCTTCTCTGTACCTAATTCTGGGATATATTATAGTCTTTGTGGGTAATTAGGCTGATTTATTATGTTCAACTTGAACTTTATCTCTTTTGCCCTCTCTCTATAATCTTGATTCTTTATAATGACCTGGGTATCCTTTGCTAATCATCAAGAATTTATATTCATGTGAAATTTCTTTATTGCTTTGGAGGCCTGCTTTCTTTTTCCCTTTTCCTTGTTGTGTATAAATATAGGAGTTGATTAAAGATGGTATTGTCACTTCTGGGTGTCTTATTAGTCTCATGGTCTTCTTTGTTGTTGTTCTTTTGGGATAGAGTTTCAAAAAGTTCGTTGATTTCATAGCTATGAAGAAATATTGGTTGCTTCAAGATATAACCTATATGTAACATATGTAATTTTTCCTCTCTTTTTGTGCAGGACAGCCTCTGCTGGTTTGAGTTTCTAGAAGAATCTTGTTCTCCCCCATATGTGCTGCAAAACCAGAATGCAGTTTTTGTCCCCAGCACATATCAAATGCCATCTGTAAGTATGAAGAGTGAAGTAAGCACGACTTGTTTAACAGAAACCAAGGATCTTCATGTCTGTTCAAAATCGAAAGTAATTTCCAAAAAGACATGCTCCAAAGTAGTTATTTCGGCTGAAGTTGCTGGAATAGACACAACCATTCAAAATCTCTTAGATGGTAAGCAGCTTAACTTAAAGTTGGACTTCATCCTGCTTTTCTGCCCAGGAATCAGTATCGTGATTTGTGCGAACACCTCCCTTCATGTTCTTTTTGTTTTGCTTTTCTATTCTGGTAATATATGGAAATACCTACATGGTGGATATTGATATTTCATGTGAGTCTTATAAAAGTTTGAGATATTTTCGGACCTCCGTTTTTATGCTTTAGATATACTTCTTTACATGTGATGTAATGATATTTTTCACTATTCCATATTTTATGGGCTTGGGTTAAATTTATACTAAGATTTATTTAAATTTCTACCATTTAATAGATGTTTACTGTTCTTTAATAGTTTCCTCAGTGACACTGGTATCCTCCAAGGACATTGCAAGCGGTGAATCTATTGACAAAAAGGAAATTCTAACTAAAGAAAAATCTGAGTCTCAGCTGCTGCAGTCATTTTCTGTTGATTCCTCTTGCCTGGTAAGAATGGTGGAGTTTGATTTTATTTAACTTTACTTTGGGGTAATTACTATTCTTGGTGGTTGCCGCAATGCTCAATTCTCAATATAGCTAAGCTCTGTCAAAACTAGAGGAGTCTCTTTTTATGGATTGACCCATTGTTAACATTTGGCTGCACCTAGTAAATTCATTCTATCTCTTTTCGCAACATTCAAGGCTGAGTAATGGAAGTAACTTAGGAGGAATAGCATTTGGCTTCTAACTTCCATTATCTATTGCCTCGTTAGTTTCAAACCTAGTACAAAAAATGTGTTGATTTTTAGTTTGATATCATGTTGGAGCTAGTTACAAATGACTTTTGGAAATTTTCATAATAGAGCAGAAAATGAGAAACTTAGTCAATCTTACTCTCCTTACCTTTGAACTTCCCCACAACAAATCACTGACAGAAATTTTGTTTGTTTGTTTTTAAACTAGGAATCAACCAATCCCTGTGCAGCAAACATGGAAGCAATTTTTTCTACTGCATTTGAGCCCATTGAAGTCAATTCTCAACATTTTGATGAAGATGCAGGTTTGGAAATTCTCTCTCACTCACACACACCAGTTACATTAAAAAAAAGGGTTAAAATAAGAAATTTTTTACCATCCCACTTGGCTACAGTAAATTCATATTTCGTTTGGATATGAATTTTTTTTTGCCATATTTGTACTATATATGGGAGGGAGTGAATGAGGTCGCACTCACTCACACAACTGAATGCCATATATAGACATATCTTGTCCATAATAAGATTACTAAAAACGCCCCAGAGACTGAAAATATATTATTGACATTAAATTTGATTAACTCTAAGTCATTGAGATTTATAGTGTAGTTTAATTACAAAGCTAAACTAATCCATGTGTGTGTGTGTTTATTGAAGCTTATGCCTTCTGGATTGAACTTGCTGTACCAAATATAATATTGCTTAGTGCTTATATGTGTGTTGTGTTCACTGAACTCTAGTAGGGAGCATTGGTGGTACTGGCATGTCCGGAGTGGGCGCTGATGAAAGTGATGATAGAAGAATCATTTGTGGCTATGAAACATGCGATGTATCAGACTTCAGCATTTCTGATATGATCATCACTAGCTTACCCCTTGACAGAGATTCTTTTGATCATGATATCTGTGAGATGAACCCTTTGTCTGATTATAGATCGTCTGAGCCAACTATGCTTGATGCATCTGATCAGTACATGATCCTGCCTGCTCTTGAAGATGATATTAAAACTGGCGGTACTTCTGATATATCCTGTAAAGAATCCATCACAGTTCAGGAAAATGCTAGCTTGTATTCAGCATTGTGTCAGATAAGATCTTGCAATCAGGATTCTGATGTTAAAGACTACTTGGATAAGACAGAGTGGTTTGATCCACAATTGTTCATAAAGAATTTACCAGAACTGTCAGATGCAGAATCCAATGATGTGCCCTCTCAAATACCAAGATCGTCTCAGAGAAGAAAGTCAGTGACACTAGCGCTTGATTTAGATGGTAAGAATTAAACGTGTTTTCTGGTGATTGCTAATAGTATTTAGATATTCATTATGTCATTAAATGAGTTCATGAACTTAAAGATGCCATTTTTGTCAGAGCTCCCATCTACTTTGTCTTACAATTTTATATCAATTATTATGCCAAGTTGTTCAGTGCATATAAAGCTTGCAAAGATTACCGATGTGCTAGCATGACTTTAAGGCAGAAGGTTTTAGAGTTAAATGAACCTAAGTGCTTGACCTGTAGGCATAATTTCATAGCATGCCTTGTACTTGTAGACACCAAATATTGCACAAGACAGCTAAAATAGATGAAAGTAATTGTTCAAAATTCATGTAGTTTGAGAATTTGTCTTTGAAAATCTCAAGGAAGTTGAGTTTCATTCATCATAGTTCTGTTTTTATTATTATTAGTTTTCCTGGTCTAGAAGGTCATTTCCAGAATATTTGCAGCAGTAATCCAATGCACCTTAACCACACATGCTTGCTTTTGTGCAGAGACACTTGTGCATTCTTCTCTAGAACACTCTGATGATGCTGATTTCACTTTTACTGTCTTCTTCAATATGAAGGAGCACACAGTATATGTAAGAAAGAGGCCTAACCTCTGCACGTTCTTGGAAAGAGTGTCAGAGATGTTTGAAGTTGTAATTTTTACTGCCAGCCAAAGCATATATGCCAAACAACTGCTTGATATATTGGATCCTGAAGGAAGACTTATTTCACGTCGAGTGTATAGAGAGTCGTGCATTTTTACAGATGGAAATTACACTAAGGATCTGACTGTATTAGGTGTTGATCTTGCTAAAGTTGTCATAATTGATAATTCTCCTCAGGTACTGCACCTGCCTCTTTCTTTTGGTGGTTCTTTTTCTTTAACCTCTCTAATTTAAGCAGTTCATATTTTTGGTTCAAGTTTCAAACTCTTACCCTTGAAGTTACTTTTATGTGTCAGTCACCTATCCCCCTTCTCTGGGATTTTCATATATTTCTGACTAACACACTAGACACTATATATTACGGGATTCTCAGAAATATGTACAAGACTTGGTATAGAAGCTTCCTAATGTTTTTTTTCGGAATCCATCAGTTATTAGTATGTTAACAATTAACCTTGAGAATGATCAATTGAAATAAACAGAGGAGAAAAGAAGTAGTTTTCACCTTAAGGCTACGTTAAGGTAAAGAGGAGAATTTCATGCCATTTTTTTATATATTAATCCTTGCTCTTTTATTTTCACACTTCAGGTTTTCCGGTTGCAAGTGAACAATGGTATTCCTATTAAGAGTTGGTTTGATGATCCAATGGATTGTGCACTGATGTCATTACTCCCCTTTCTGGAGACTCTGGCTGACGCAGATGATGTCCGTCCTATTATTGCACAGAGATTTGGTAACAAAGAATAAGTATATTATTGACCAAAGTTGGCAGCTTTTGTCATTTTTTTAAAGTAGATTTAGGAAGAAATTGCCCTCTAAGTAGGTTCTAAATTCTCCTTTTCATTTGAGTTCTTGAGATGATTTAACCTATGCAATAAACTATTGGTTATCCTATTGTGTCCACGATTGGCTCCCTTATTCTCTGTCTCAGTTGGCAACTCCAGAGTGCTCTGATTCTCCTGAAAGGCTGTTGCAGCAACCATCCCTTTCTCTCCACTTCCTCTCTTTCCCTAGTCCTTGTACAGTTGAGGTTGGTATTATGCTGCAGGGGTGTATATGAAATGCTATCCTTATGGAATATAGTTCGTGAAGTTATATATTTTTATCTTTTGCTTTCCATGTGAACTGGCAGTCTGGCAATCAATTTCATGTGTGTTAATTGAAATAGAATCAACTCTACAGTTAATTTTTACCTGGTATTTGTTATATAAAATATGTTGACTCAGCTTCTGTTATTTTCTTCAGTTAATTGTAATGTGTGCATCCAGCCTTGGGAGTCTCGTGCATTAGGTCATGTAGTGTGTAGAAACCAAAAAGTTCAGTTGAAAAAATAACTTCATTGGTAAAACTTTACTATTACTGTGAGAAAGTAAAACAAATTAAATAGAGGTAGTAAAACAAATTAAATAGAGGCTATGATAAATTTAGAATTGGCATTGCCATTGCAGTGACTACTGCTAGCTTAAGATTGAATAGTAACATGTTTCAAACAATATTTGAAATGCATAGTGAATAGTTTGACACACCCAAACATAGGATTTTTATTTTATTTTATCTTTTTGGGTGCTCCAGCCTCAACTGATGTTCTGTTTAAATGTGTTGTTCTAGCTGTTTAACTTGCATCTTCTTATGGAATTGCAGCTAATGCTAACCTATTGAAAATCTTATATGTAACTTATTAATGATGTTATCATCATATTTGGTGGATTTTGTGATATGAGAAATTAGTTAAAATCTTGATGTTTTACACATATTTCCATGTGCTTAAGAGAGCTTTAGTTTTCATTTTGGCCAAGGTATTTATCCTGTTTCAGCCAGCAGGTTGACAAAGATGCCATTACGGAACTTGCCTATCAAAGAACAGCAATCTCCTATTCGGTAGTTACCATAGTTTCATTACTTGTGAGAAATATTTGCTTTATCACATTAATGTTACACAATTTCCTCTTGTTCACTGTATTCTTTGTCTGACTTCTGCATTGTAGAACTGTAACCATGACTTAGATTTTTACATTCGTAGACCCCATTCATACAATTGTGGAATAGATCCACATGTTTGTCTTGATATCCTTCATCTTAATTCAGTATTTTGGATTGGTCGTCTATCAGGTGTGTGTTGGAAGTCTACATACATACAACATTAAATATTTTATTATTAGGTTCCCAGGATTTGAGAGGTAATAAACTAGTTTTATTTCTGTCTATTATTCTGTGTTTAAATGTTCTCTTCAAGATATCTGATTAGAGTTCTCTCCATAGGAGTCATTTCGTACTTTAGTTAAATTCAGTTTAAAGCTTTGAAGTGGCCTCTTACAAACTTTACTTTCTCAATGTGCTCTTTCTTTTTTTTGTAGACCTTTATAATTAGACATAACATATCTATCCATTTTTTGTCACTGACCCACATCCTTTTTTTTATAATAGTCTAGTTGGCAAGGCAAAGTAGAAAGAGATTACATAATTTGTAGATAAATTACCCCCATTGGTTTTTATTAGGAGATACCTTTTGTTGATGCTACTATTAGAAGAGATACTAATTTCAGATTGAGTTTACCTCTGAGAAATTGTTTGGCATAGGAACTAAATAGATTGTGGTTAGATATCAAACTTAAATAGTTCAATTTGACAATTGATTTGAAGTAATTCATTTTGGCCTGTGTTTAGTAGGTTTAAGTATAAATGACTTTACTGCAGACATGATACATGATAGTGTGCAATGACGTCTTTTGATCCATATAGCCAATCCTATCTTTGTTGTTGTTGTTGTTGCTGCCACTGCTGCTGCTGCTGCATAGTCTCTGGCTATTGCACAATTGACAATTGTCTGCTATATCTCTTGAAAATCTGTGTAAAATAGATTCTGCCATTTTGAACCATTGTATGCAGGTCTATGAAGAAGAAAAGTTGATATATTATGCCCTTAATGGCTGACTGATAGCTTTGTAAATTTGGTCCATGCCAAAGTGTAATCATAATATTTTGCCAATGCTTTATCTTGATCACCTTATGCAAGGTGATGCCAAAGTGTAAATTTCCAATTCAAAACGCATTGCTAATTCATGCAAAATGTACCTAGGTGGATGACAGTGAATTGCTTTATCCATTTTTATGTATTGATTGCAAAACTATTCCGTGTCATTCCAAATATTAGTTCAAATTACCAATTGTCTTCCCTTTTTAATTTTTAACTTAAACCGGACAGCAACTTTGTGATTCTTTTGGTTGTATCTTATATTACAGTGGCATGTTCAACATATTATATATCTGACTAGTGACTACAATTTTTTCCCAAATATAGAACCTTTAACAAGAAGTTGTCGGCAACAGTTTTGGAAGGAAAAAAAAGAAAGAAAGAAGGGGAGTTAAATTGATTAATGCCTTATTTAGGCTAATTATTATTTAAGGGTGTATAATAGCGTACGCATAGATGATCGGGTTTCGTAATGTCCGCTGATAAAGTGGCCCCTTCCTTTTTGGGCTTTAAGTGGCCTTGTTTGGTTCTTCGTTTTTTTTAAAAAAATCTCTTTTGTCTGGTTATAAGGGGCTAAATTCGTCAAATGATACGATAATAGGAAAGATGAATTTAAGAATGAAGGCAATTGAACCCAAAATGGGGAAGAAGCCCATACAAGGCCCAAATGAACAGCGTGGCCTGCAATGGCCAATATTGAATGTAATTGAAATTGGAGGAATTTTGTCAAAAAATAATAAAAATAAAAAGAATTGGAGCAATTTTGTTTGAAGGTGAAGAATGGGATGAGATGACTGATGAGAGTCTCTTGCATCAAAGTAGGAGCTGTTTATCTTTCAGCCATCCGATCCAATCAATATTCAATACAGCCTAATAATGGTGATGCAGAGCAGATGTATGATATCATTCCAGATTCCACACTCTCTCCAAAAACATTATTTATTTATTATTTATTATTCAAAGAGATTATGACTCCAGACTAAAGTACATCTTTTACCACTGTTACACCTTTCACATCATTGTCCCATTCATAATTAATTATCACCTTTTTCAAATATCAAAGATTTCAAAGTTTATTTTACAAGTCTTTAATAGATATTTTTCTATACCTATTTATAACATGTATGAATAATAATTTTATTTCATTATTTCATAGGGTAAAGATAATTATTTTTAATGCTTTTTAATTTAAAAGATATGATGGGTTAATGGTTAATTTCTTTATTTTACTTTTTTTTTATAAAATTCCGTCAAAATTAAACTATATGCGCTGTGTTGTATATATTAATATAAAAAATATGTTAGATAAGAAATTAAAAGTTACAAAGAGACATTTTTAAAATAATAGAACTTAAATATAGAACGTGCTCCCAACTCCCAAGGACAATCCTTAGTTATTGTATTATTTGATTTATTTCAAATTTTTATAGAAATATAGTTATTTATTATTTTAATCTATTTTGAAAAAATGAATTTATAAACCCATTTTTCATGTCACCTAAAAAAAGAAAGAAAAAAAGAAGAAAACGTCTCAAACCCTCAAAGCTAAGGGATTACTTCACAGCAGCTATGTCTGAAAGCATTGGAGCTTTGATTTTGGTGAAGAAGATAAGAACCTTTGGATTGTACGGACACTGAGATTCTTAGAAGTTAGAACCATTAATACACATATCATAAGCCATGTTTGATATATATTTTTTATTTTTATTTGTTGTTTCACTATACTATTCACATGTTCTTAACCATCACTTCTTTCTACACTCATTGCCTTACTAATATTTCAAATAACTAGTTCCTAAAACTTTTTTTTTTTTTTAAATTTGCAATCTATTACTGTTAATAAGTCATATCTGTGTTTTGTTTCTAGCATTAACAAGTATTTTCACAAGTTAATCTTTTTATTATGCATAAAATCAACTCTTAAATATCATATTATCAACGTATCATAACTTTTAAAACAGAGACTCTATTCTTTATTTATATTATATTTATAAACTAACATATTTTAACTTTTTAAAGTTATTTATACTTTTTAATTCACCGGTAAATAGTTAATTTTGTGTTTTTTTTTAAGTTATGTTATAATTCTCTTCGTATAATTATTCGTATAATTATTAAAACAGAGTATATAAATATGTGATCTATCTTTATATCATATTTATAAATTAAAAATTACATGCTCAAACAATTTTAACTTTCAAAATAGAATATAGAAATATAGTTTTCTCTTTATATCAAAGTTGAAAATTACAATTATATATTCAAATGATTTTAACTTGAAATTTAGTTAATTATAATTTAAATTTCATTATCTATAATCTTTAATTCAACTGTGAGCTGTTTTAAATCATGAAAAAAATTATAAACTACTTTATAATTTTTTTAATAGTTATATTATAACTTTTAAAACAGAGCATGTAAATACTGTTCCATCCTTATATCATATTTGTAAATTAAAAATTACACACTCAATTTATTTTTAACTTTTTAAAATAAGGTATAAAAACATTTTTTCCTCTCTATATTACATATCTGTGAATTGAAAATTACAAACTCCAGAAATTTTAAATTGAAATTTAGATAATACTAACTTTTTTATGCATGTTCTTAAAGCTATGTTATAACTCCTAAAAGAGGTGTTTCTTACCTATATCATATTTACAAATGGTAAACTCAAATAATAACTTTAATTTAAAATTTGGACAATACTAACAATAAGTTTTATGGTTTTTAGCTCAAATATGTAAGCTATATATCAATTGCCTGAATATTGTTAGAGCTTACATGCTAAGTGCTAACATAACAATTAGGGTTTCTGAACTTTCATACCATGGCTGCAAACATGTCTTAGATTAAGCATCAAACTAGCCCAAAAACATTATGCTACTGCTGTCTCATGCTATAAATCTTTGAAATCATTGTCCATTGCCCATAAATTAGAATTAAATAGACAAGACCTTAATTTGATCACACTGTATTAGTATAGTGTAATATCTGATTCTATACTTGTGTAATTTAGAGTTTAATTCATTTTTTTTTCATGTCACTTATTTTCATGCTGCCAATGCTATATATTTTTACATTGGTACATAACATTGGTAGACCTCATTCATACAATTGTGGAATAGATCCACATGTCTGTCTTGATATTTCGTACTTTAGTTAAATTCAGTTTAAAGCTTTCGAGTATCAAGTGGTCTGTTACAAACTTCACTTTCTCAACGTGTTCCTCTTTCTTTTTTTTGTAGACCTTGATAATTAGACACAACATATCTATCCATTTTTTTATAATAGTCTAGTTCCTAAGGCAAAGTAGAAGGAGATTACATAATTCATAACAATTGTAGATGAATTACCCCCATTGGATTTTATTAGATCGGGATTAGATATCAAACTTAAATATTTCAATTTGACAATGATACATGATAGCACGCAATGACATAGTTTGATCCATATAGTCAGTCATATCTTTGTTGTTGCTGCTGCTGCTGTTTAGTCTCTGGCAGTCTGGCTATTGCACAATTGACAATTGTCTGCTATATCTCTCGTAAATATGTGAAAAATAGATTCTGCCATTTTGAACCATTGTATGCAGGTCTATGAAGAAGAAAAAGTGGATGCCAAAAAGTGTAAAGTTCCAATTCAAACGCATTGCTAGTTGATGCAAAATGTATAAAACAGGTGGATGACAGTGAATTGCTTTGTCCATTTTGATGTATTGATTACAAGACTATTCCAATTGTCTTCCCATTTTAATTTTTAACTTAAACCAGACAGCAGCTTTGTGATTATTTTGGTTGTATCTAATACTCTAGTGACTACACATTTTTCCCAAATATAGAATGTTTAACAAGGAGTTGTTGGCAACAGTTTTAGAAGGGAAAAGAAAAAGAAGGGGAGTTAAATTGATTAAGGCCTTTTACCCACAAAAAACAAAAAGAAAAAATGATTAAGGCCTTATTTAGGCTAATTATTATTTAAGGGTGTATAATAGCGTACATGTAGATGATCGGGATTCATAAATAGTGGCACATGAGTCAATAGTTTAAAAACATGGACATTTTGATAATAAATTTTTAAAATAGTAGCAGTGGAGTAAAATAGCCGCTTTAAGTGGCCTTGTTTGGTTTCTTCAATTTGTTAAAAATTGCCATAATAGGAAAGATGAATTTAAGAATGAGGCCCATAGAATCCAAAATAGAAAAGAAGCCCATACAAGACCCAAACTCTCATTTGAGCCTTTGAGGAGTGAGGTGCATAATTAGCAAATTAATAATATATTTGGGCCTTTGCCCCTTTGATTACCAAAAAGAATTAATAATATATTTTAGGTAACTAACTTGAGTTCATCTAGTGCTTAATTTATTAGTCCATTTAAATAAGTGTAGGAGATTCGAATTTTATTTGTGCATGCAACAATTCATTGATCAGACCCTTAAATAAAGCTCAAATCTACGAAATATTAGTCCTTTACCTGTCGACCTGGAATATATATATATATATATATATATATATACACCACATTATCTAATATAAATAATAAGTAGCCTGTGTTGTTTAAGTATTTAATTCCGAGTTTAAATTTTAAAAGTGATACGTATGCAGAAGGGGATATGATTATATTAAACCTACAAAATGAACATTTAATAAAATATAAGAAATTAATCTGGGTTCATGATATCCTAAAAGAATATTTTTTAGGTGGTGCACGTGGCAATATTGAATGTAATTGGAATTGGAGCAATTCTGTTTGAAGCTGAAGAGTGGATGAGAATTGAGAAGAGAGTCTGTTGCATCAAAGTAGGAGCTGTTCATTTTTCGGCCATCTGATCCAATCAATATTCAATACAGCTAATAATGGTGGTGATGCAGATGTATCATGCCACAGGACATCTTACTACTGTTAAACCTTTCACATCATTGTCCCATTCACAATTAATTTTCAACTTTTTTAAACACTAATTCTATTTTATATATAATTTAAAACAGCTAATATTAAAATTAAAATAATATTTAATTTAATATAAAAATAAATTATTTAATTAAACTTACCTAATCAAACTACTAATTCAAATAACATTATCTTTTCTAAATATATAAGATTTTAAATTTTATTTTACAGTACTTTAATAAACATCTTTTTCTATATCTATTTATCAAATATATGGATAATAATTTTATTTCATTATTTCATAGGGTAAAGATAATTATTTTTAATGCTTATTAATTTAAAAGATATAATGGGTTAATGGTTAATTTTTGTTATTTTACTTTTTTTTTTTATAAAATTCCGTCAAAATTAAACTATATGCGCTGTGTTGTATAAGAAATTAAAAGTTACAAAGAGACATTTTTAAAATAATAGAACTTAAATATAGGACGTGCTTCCAAGTCCCAACTCCCAAGGACAATCCTTAGTTATCGTATTATTTGATTTATTTCAATTTCTTTTTACAAATATAGTTTATTCATATATTTTAATCTATTTTGGAAAAATAAATTTATAATATAGTAATAGACTAATAGTGTTATTTTATGATATAAAGAAATTTAGAGTTTGATTTATTTTATTCAAAAAAAATTATTTTAAAAACTCCAACATAAAATATAATTACTTCATCATATAAATTTTATTTATCAATTCAACTTTTGGTGAGAAATGATTTTATATAATTGTATTTTTGGTAAAATTTTCCTCTTTATTAAATCACCATTCCAACTAAATAAACCCATTTTTCATCTCCCCTAAAAATAAAAAAAAGAAAGAAAAAGAAGCAGAAAACGTCTCAAAGCCTCAAAGCTAAGGGATTACTCCACAGCAGCTATGTCTGAAAGCATTGGAGCTTTGATTTTGGTGAAGAAGATATAAGAACCTTTGGATTGTACGGACACTGAGATTCTTAGAAGTTAGAACCATTAATACACATATCATAAGCAGGCAAGTACTGAATCTTTCTCTCTTTTCTGTTCTTTCTTGATTCTCCATTTCAAATGGAACTTTCATGGAGTATTTTTTTTTTGTTTTGTTGAACTTGAAATCAAGAGAACATACATATGATTTTCCACTATAATGTTTGATATATATTTTTTATTTTTATCTGTTGTTTCACTATACTATTCACATGTTCTTAACCATCACTTCTTTCTACACTCATTGCCTTATTAATATTTCAAATAACTAGTTACTAAAACTTAAAAAAGAAAAATCTTTTGCAATCTGTTACTGTTGTTAAGTCATATCTGTGTTTTGTTTCTAAGCATTAACAAGTAATCAAGTATTTTCAACAGATAATTTTTTTAAGCATAAAATTAACTCTTAAATATATCACATTATCAATATGTCATAATTCTTAAAACAGAAATTCTATTTTTTTATTTATATTATGTTTATAAATTTAAATTATCTTAATTTCAAATAATGATAATACTAACTTCTTAAGGTTCTTTAAACCTTTTAGTTAAGCTGTAAGCTACTAATTTTATGTTTGTTTATTTTTAAATTATATTATAATTCTATTTATAACTTTTAAAACAGAATATATAAATATTGATCTATCTTTATATTATATTTATAAATTGAAAATAACATACTCAACTAATTTTAACTTTCAAAATAAAATATAGAAATATGGCTTCCTCTTTATATATATCACATAATTGTAAATTAAAAATTACAATTATAATTATATATTCAAATTATTTTAACTTGAAATTTAGTTAATTCTAATTTAAAGTTGGTTATCTATTATCTTTAACTCAACTATGAGTTACTTTATACTTCTTTCTAAAATCATATTATAACTCTTAAAACAGAGCATGTAAATATTGTCTCATCTTTATATTATATTTGTAAATTAAAAATTACATACTCAAATTATTTTACCTATTAAAATAGAGTATAAAAATTTTTTCTTTTTATATTATGTATCTATAAATTAAAAATTACAAATTTAAATCATTTAAATTTGAAATTTAAGATAATATTAACTTTTATACATGTTTTTAAAGTCATGTTATAACTCTTAAAAGTTAAAACAGAGGTGTTTTGTACATATATCATATTTACAAATTGTAAACTCAAATAATAACTTTAATTTAATTTAAAATTTGGACAATACTAACAATAAGTTTTTATGATTTTTAGCTCAAATATGTAAGCTTATTGATATTGTTAGAGCTCACATGCTAAGTGCTAACATAACAATTAGGGTTTCTGAACTTTAAAACTGTGGCTGCAAACATGTCTCAGATTAAGCATCAAACTTGACCAAAAACATTATGCTACTGCTGTCTCATGCTATAAATCTTTGAAATCATTGTCCATTGCCCATAAATTAGAATTAAATAAACAATACCTTAATTTGATCACATTGTATTAGTATAGTGTAATTTAGAGTTTAATTCTTTCTTCTTTTTTTTTCATGTCACTTATTTTCATGCTGCCAATGCTATATATTTGCATATTTGAATAATTTGTGTGCCTTGAAATCATGAATCATTTCAACTGCAATGTTTGGTTACAAAAGAAATAAATAATAATTATTAAAATATTTTATACAATTACAAAGCCACATAATATAACCTGATCCATCCCCTGGCTTATAAGATTTAAATTAATGTATGCTGGTTTGTGAGTCACCCCCTTATAATAAAATCTCCAGTAGCCTTAAATTGATAGGCATTATTTTAAAAAATAAATAAATAAATAAAATTGTTATTTTCGTACAGGTTGAATCTTGGTTTTATTTTGGCCCTTTCCCTTGATGGAGGACTTAATAATATGATTGCAAAAATCTCCACTGATTCTTTTCTATATATTTTAAAATATATAGAAAAAAAAAAGTAGTAAAAAAGACTACTTATGAGTTATGACTACTTGTATTTTAACAGGGTCATATATATAAAAAAAATGGTTCACTTAATAGAAAAAAAAGGTTTGTTTTAGTTGTTTATTATATGATTATATTATGAATTAGCATTGAAATTAAATATCATATATATGACTGCAAGAACAAACTTGAGATGCCTTTTATAACAAGAACAGTGAGTTGCAATTAGAATAATGTTGTTCAGACTTCAGATGTTGATGTTTTATATTTATTATGTGCTGTGATTTCCATGACCCTGGTTCTGTTCTAGGCTGATGAGCCTTTTTATGGAATAAAATCTTTTGATATTTTGTTCATGTGTTCTATAGAGCTTTGTAT
>JASCZI010121053.1:0-30486 GCA_036250425.1 Stylosanthes scabra | reverse complement strand
TATATATATATATATATATATATATATATATATATATATATATATATATATATATATATATATATATTATAATAAATAATATAATAACACGAGAAATAATAGGAAAGCTCTTGATATATTATATTACAGAAATTCATCATGGACAAATTAAATACATACAAGCTGCGAGAAGAGGTATGTAGTTTTATTCACCCCATCCCCATTACATATTACTTAATTAGAAGCTTAGAGATAAGAAAAAGCTAATTAAGGGAGTAGAAGTAATAAATAATTAAAAGGGGCGTGCTGTTTAGTCCCAATTCCCAAGTCTTAATTAAAAATTATTAGCAAATCAAGTAGCAACATATTTCACCTGAAAAAGTGCAGCCTGAAAGTGACTCCCCAAAATTGGAAATCATCATCTACGCTTCTTATTGCAAGACCTAGCTAGCTAGAAACATACACACAGAATAATAATTAGGAAACGTGTCAAGTGTTCCCTTAGAGGGTGTTTCAATATTTTATAATTAAAATTAATTTAAAATCCACAACTGAAAATATTAAAACACATGAAATATGAAATACCTAATATGCTTCTGGTGGACGATCTATGATTGCCAAAGGATATAGAGATCGGAATAATCTTGGTCGTCGGAGAAATCGAAAGAAGGGATCCTTGGGGGACTAATCTGGAGTCCCCTAGCCATGTCTTCAATAACAGTCGGCATATTTAAAACTTGATCCTCATCAAAATAATCCCCTCCACCATCAGCAGCAGCACTTATTGTGTTCTGATCATTACTAGTTACAATCGGAGGAGGTGGCGTGGTGGTGGTGGGGGTAGTGGTAGGTGGTGGGTGAGCGAAGAGGGAGGCAGCGACGGCGGCCGCAGCGCGGATATCAGAATCTTGGAAGGAAGCAGGAATAGGATAAGAGAGTATGAAAGCGGGGAAGTTGAGATGGGCTTGGGGGCCCCTGAGTGCAAGAGTAGCAACATCGTGAGCCACAGCAGCCATCTCAGGTGTTGGGTAAGTCCCAAGCCAAATGCGTTTCTTGCTACGTTGCAGCCTTATCTCCGACACCCACTTGCCACCCCGGAGACGCGTGCCCCTGTAGCGCCGAGGTTGTGGTGGATTCCTATGGCTGTGGCTGCTCATCATGTATGTATGCTGATGAGTATTGGAGATTGGGGAATAAGGGTTTTTTTTTTTTTTATATGGAAAAAGGAAACGAGGGCATGGGAAGGGGATGAATGAATGAATTATTATGACATGATACTGTGATAGTATAGTGTATGTGGTGATGATGAACACGACAAAATTCTAATCCCTAATCATAATACAAACTTAGTGGATGTATGCTCATTTAAATATAAATAAATAAATCAATGTTCATTATTATTTAAGATTTTTAAGTTTTTATTATTATTATTATAGATTTATTATAGATTTAATATTTAAATCAATGCTCATTTAAATACAAATAAATCAATATTCTAATAATATATCATTTATACGGTGGTCTAAATATAATTATAGATTTATTATTAATGACTTTGATCAATAAACAATTAAATCCAATAATTCATCATGTATATTTTTTAAATTATTCTTTTGTATTTTCTCAATTTTTTTTCACTCTTCCCATAATCATAATTTTATCTACCAGCTATTTTTTATCACCACATCTAGCCAATTAACCAATAATCCAAAATTATAAATTTTAAACGTTAAACTTTAGATTAGTTTCATTTTCAAAAAAATAAATTATATATTTTATAATTTATTCTATCAAATATTTTATTTATTATCAAATAAAATATAAAAAATTAAACATTTATCATCAAATACTAAGCAACTGATCTAAAAAACTCGAATAGAAGTTAATTAATATAATGTAAAAGAAAATTTGATTACATTGTTACATTTAATCGTATTGGGATACGATTTTAAATTATTTTTATCTTTTACAAGTATTTATATGATTTTTTTGTAAAATAATTTGAATACATCAAATAAGTTTTCAAAAATAACTGTAACCAAAAATAATGGAAGGCACCATTGCAGAAGATGTCAAAACTGAAAAGCATCTTCCCAATGACCAATGAGATGCATTAGTGTAAGTGTGGCCGCATAATGAACACGTATTCGGCACAGTAGTAATATTGCTGCAGTGATCAGTCTGAACTTTTTGGTAGTGCTTGTTTAAGGGAAGTGAAACTGTTAGTGTTTGGTGGAGAGAGATTTAGTATTTAAAATTTTAATATCGAAACTGAAACTTTAATACTATTTACTTTTAAAATTATCCTTATTCTACCTTTCAAATTCCACAACCTACCCACTCACTGTCGAACCCCCCTCCCCCACTTGTGAAGCTCATCAAGCTCAAGCTCAAGGGTGACCGCACCATCACTCTCTTCGTCGTGTCGCCGACCCCAACACAATCAACAACAACAACCTCATGCTCATCGTTTCAACACCATCAACACCATCAATATCAATAACAACAACAACCCAGTTTTCATTGATAGGGAGCCCAACCCCCAAAATCACTGCAACAGCAGCAACTATTTTCAGGCTTCTCTAATTTTTCCAACAACCATGACGACAACCTTTTTTCCTGTGGAGTGGCTCCTGGAGGTTGGTGAAGATTCAACCAGTTTGAAGCAAAGGAAGAAGAAGATGAAGATGCCCATGTGTCAATCTTCAAAAAAAAGTTTCTAAAACTTGCCTCTATTGAGAGAGTGAAACTAAAAAAAGTAAAGACCTTCATTTTGGTACTGAGAGAGTGAGAGATTATGAATCATTGGTTTGAGACTTCAATTTGAACCCGATATTCAACTTGGAAGTTACGAAATGACATAATTGTTGATGATTGATGAGAGGATAAAAGGAAAAAGAGCAGACTATTGAATAAAGAGTGAAAGAATGTGTGAAAGGAAAGGAAAAACAGCATATTGTTGAATAAAGAGTGAAAAAGAATGTGTGAAAGAAAGTAGAACAGTGAAATTGATGGGTATTTTTTGGTTCTCTTTTAAGGGTGTTTTAGTAATTATATTCGTTTTAGTCTCATTTTAAATCCAACACAATACACAATTTTAATTTAGTCTTAATTTTTCAATATCAATCTCTCAGTTTTTATCTCAGTCTCAGTTAGACTCCTAAATCATAGCTGGGTCATACCCTTAATGGGAGTATCTCTTTTATAAGCCTTAGCTTGCTATAATTAATCATCATTTAAGCCTTAGCTTGCTATAATTAATCATCATTTAAGCAAGACATGTACATGAGCACCATGCATGTAATTATATTTTCTTAGGTTAGCTATTATAATTGTTGAGGTTTATATGCATGAGTAAGTAGATATTAAAATTGCTCTCACATAAAAAAAATTACCAAATTTATAAGATAAAAAATACATTTATATAATATCTTAAAATTTTAAGTTAAATGTAATGTGTTATTATTTTATATTTTCTTATTTTATTCATCCTAAAATTTGATTAATGTTTAAGTGCTCCTCATGTGCATTAAATTCAAAAGGAATGTTTGTTAGGTAATTAATACACTTTTTTATTATATATCTATATATTTTTGACTTAGCTTTTTTTATGAACTAATACTAATTAGTTTTCTTTTCTTTTCGTTTTTTTAAATTAATAATAATGATTCTGTAACAATCTTTTAAATGTAGTTATTATAAAATTAGGGGACTTAAATTAATGCTATAAGATATAAAAGTGAATGATATTAGCTCTTTTGTTAATTACATGATGATGGGTCATCTCATCTAACAAAAAATAAAGCTAATCTGATTGATATATGTAGTTTTTATGAACTAACTAAAAATATTTTATTTTTCAAAAAATAAATCAACAAATGCATGATATTCTAGAGACTATTTTAACTATTAAATATTCGCGCAGTTTAGATATAGACCATCGACTCTCTTCAATTCCAATAATAATATCAAGACTTGTCAAAGATATTTTAGATAAATTATGGTTTCTGAGAACCCAATAATTTTAAGAGCCTGAACGGAGGAGGAGCAATATGTGGATCATTGCATTTAAAGGTTTAATTGAGAGATAGAAGAAGACAAAGGGTAAAAGTCAACAAGAAAAAAGAGAAAAATTGAAATGATTGGGAGATAACGGGAATTTCCTTTTATTTCGGGTTAAAACCTTGCAAGTTGCAACATAGACACATAGTGAGTGACATACATACCAAGAGCCCCACAAGGTTGGTGGCGCTTTCCACCATAAAGTTAGATTCGCTGAATCCTCGAGTTCTTTTCAGCTTTATGCATGACACTGGATGGAGTAGTAATGTTCAATTATTTGTTTAAAAAATAATAGGGTATCAAGAAAGAAAACACTAAAATGAAACTATGGGAAGCCGTTTAAGAGAATGATCATCACAGATACTAGCTAGTATCGTACAAGAGTTTATTATTGAATCAGATTCTTTTTTATCTGTTAATAAGACTGATGAATACTTAATATTTTTCTCTTGTAATTTTTTTTTCTGATAACTGTAATTATCTTATATTTAAATAAATACTAACCATTTTTTTACTAAAATAAATTTGCCTTTTAATATCTCCCTTATTAAAAATATTAATCAATTTTATTTATATTGACCAACAATTTAGAATATACGCTTTGATACTATATTTAATTTTCTTTTTATTATGTCAACTAATAAAAATATAATAATTGAGTAAATACTGATCAATAAACCGTTGAGTTATAACTCACATGTTATTTCTCTCTCGCTATTGTGAGAGATTTCAAATTTAAACCTTATTTAAGAAAAGAAAATAATTATAGTCATCATACAGCACTTTTCGTATAAAAGTGAAATCTCTCAAAATTTTTTTAGTTAGGAATGGGAATTTCTATTGTTTTATCCAAATTAGAACGCGGGCGCGACAATAACCATCTAACATCCCAAAACGGGAAAAATAACCTAACCTGCCTCAATATTTAGGACTCAAAAAGTCATCAAGTCTACGGCTAAATTTCATTCTCTAAAGTAAACCGTGTTTAGAAATCTGGAGGAATTGAATTGAATTTCAGTATTTAAGATAAATATTAAGTAAATGAGTATCTATGGAATTGAATTCAATTTCATTATTTCCCTTTAAAATCAATTCCAAGCTAAATAAGTTTGATTTGGAATTCCATTCCATTGGAATCTCATTAAAAATATAAAATATCTAAAATGCTTTTGTACTTAATTACTCCCTCACCTACTTTATCTCCTATTACAGCAATAATAACATAACACTCATTTTTTCACGTTGCTTCTCCTCTTTTGCCATTAGTTCTTCTTCACATTTCTTCACCTTTCTCCTCCTCTTCTTCGCATTGCTTCTCCTCTTCAACTGTAAGGTTGCATTGAAGAAGTTGTTTGACAAGGTGTAATGAGGCGTGAGAATTTGTACCTGATTCTGTGTACCAATTCTACTGGAGCATATGAATAGATTCTCAAATAATGCATCTTCTCCAAATTTTACAACTTTTCAACATCCTCATCACTTCTACAAGCTCAGCTTCAATGTGGGTTTCAATCATTTGCTTCAAAAGTCAATTCTTTTGAGTGAAAAGTTACCAAGTATAATGAGTAGCTATATTGATTATGTGGATGTAGTAGCAAAGTGCGGTCCTTCAAATGGAGAAAGTGATGTTCGCGATTGTGAAACTTTAATCAAAGCCAAAGTGAATAAAGGACAAATTTGTCTAATATAACATTTCAATTCCATTGATAAACATTCTAAATACTAAAATTTAATTTAATTCTGTATTTTTATTAATTCATTTCAAACACTGAAATTCAATTCAATTCTATATCATTAAAAAAATTTCTCAGCAGATTGTTAGTAATGTTACTAATCTAATTAATCTTTATATTCTTCTCCCTGGAATCTGGATACTTCCAACTCCCTATACAGTAAATTCAATAAAGTTACGGTGTGGACAAGAAGGTAATTTGACACATTCTATATTTATGATTTAGAGAACATGTTGCTAATTGTGTCGTTAATTAAAAGGAGGTTTATTTTTACAAAGCTGTGATGGATTTTCGAAGTTGCAAGAATGTTATTCACCGCATTCTTGACTGAAAAGCCTTTGAAGAAGACAAAGTTAACCACGAACAATATTTTCTAAGTTAAACTCTTTACTTTTTCTTAAAAATGTGTTTCATTTTAAAAATATTAAACTTTCAGATAAAACAAGGCAAAACATTATAGTTATATTGCATTTAAAAAGAATAAAAGAAAAATAATGCCATCGTTATTGGAACTTTAATTTGTCCGCGAATGGGAAAAAGCAAGAATTATTTGGAATGTCAATAATTCTCTGCTTTTGGTAGATCATGAAAAGATATATATATTTTTGTGGTATTTATTTTCAGCTTGCAAATACGCAATATATTATATCGGGTGTGTGGGATGTGGGAGGGACCAGATATTCGAAATCGAGGTTCATTTCTGTTTTTGTCTTCCCTCCAACTTTTTGTATCTGTTTTTCTATTGTGGCTACGTAGAGGGTCCATGGCCAAGCTGCCATTAATGCCAATCACGTCCAATGCACACTCATGTATTTTATTTTATTTTTTAATGATATTTCCAACCCATCATGCTAAAGATTGTTTAGCCACAAATCGAAACTCCATCTAAGGATATGCCACTAACAAGTAATCACCAGATTGTTATATACACAAGACATGATTCAAATCCCTAATACTTGTTTAAAGAGACATGAAAATAAATGTTTTTCATTTCCCTCCATTGGTTGCGAGCTACAAATATTCTCATATT
Source organism: Stylosanthes scabra (assembly GCA_036250425.1). Lineage (NCBI taxonomy): Eukaryota > Viridiplantae > Streptophyta > Magnoliopsida > Fabales > Fabaceae > Stylosanthes > Stylosanthes scabra. The sequence continues at coordinate 23,682 of JASCZI010121053.1, read as the reverse complement.
CTAGTTCCTGGTACAGTCAAAACTGAATTTTTAAACTTGAGAACCAGCCAAACCTACAGAGTACTATAACTCTTCCGGGATAGATTTTTCTTCAGAAAGCAGTGGAACAGTAGAAGAAACCACTCCAGGTTTGCATGCTTGCTCTGATGGTGTTGATCCATGGTCCTGCATCATGAGACGACCCCAATCAGAGATAGGTTATGTTTTAAAGGGAAAGACTAAGCCACTACTCTTCTTTTTTCATTATTTTACTCACCTGCGACTGCGATGTCACCATTGCCGGCCCTTGCTCAGCTACAGGGTTGCTACTACTCTGACTCTGCCATTGCAAAGAAACTTCATTAGAATTTATCAAAAGAATGATAATCAGCAAACTAACTCACTGACTCAGAAGTGTTCATCAGACTTGAGCTGAAAATTGGCTAGAGTTTGAGCTGTTATAATTAAGATATCAGGTATTACTATTCAAGAGAAACAAAAGTGAGAAATGCCAGTCACCCTGGCAAATCACTTTTTTAACATCATTGATTAGTATGCAAAATTTTCTTTTCCTACATCCCTACCTAAATCCTATAATTCCAAAATTTATTGTACCTGTGCTGATGGCTGCAGCGGCTGCATATAAACAGGATGATGATCTTGCTGCTGCTGTTGGATGTTTTGCTGCTGCTGCTGTTGCAACTGCAATTGCAATTGTTGCAGATGCTGTGGTTGAAGATGTCCTAGCTGACTATGTTGTTGGGACTGCTCTTGCTGAAACGATTGTTGTTGCAATTGAATATAATGTTGCTGTACTTGCAACTGCTGCTGCTGTTGGTAGTAATAGTATTGCCACATCTGGTTATATTCTTGGTTATTTTGCATATATCCATACTGTCCATTGCCTTGCATTGAATGTAAAATTTGTGACGGGGCATTGGCTGATGGTTGAGAATGGGATGAGGAGTTTTGTACGGGCCAATTATAAGTTCCTGCAACAGTACTTAGAAATTGGTTTTGTCCTTGATTGCAATGCTGAACTTGCAATACAGATTGAGAAGAGTAACCTGGTTGTAAAGGCAGTTGCGCTCCCCCTTCAGCTGGATGCATCTGTTGTGGAGATGGATGCTGCCTTGGGAGATGTTTCCTATGCATATATCCACGATTACCATTTTTGGGACCTTTGCGAAACTTACCAGCATTTTTCATCTGATGCAAGTTTCTACCAGGATTTCTGGATAACCAGGGTGGTAGAAGTGGTCTTCTTGCTCTATGGTCTTGATGGGATGCTGAATATGAACCGTTATCTACTTCAATGCAAGTTTGGGCAGACAAGGAAACTTGAGTGCTGACAGGATTGTCTTGTTGTCCAGTACGACCACCAACTACCACTCCTGTAGTATAACCCTCCTCCCAAGACACCATTGATCCTGAATCATGAATCCTTTCCGGGCTGTTTGGTGACATGCTTTTCTGAGAAAGGGGCTTCAGTTCTTCACCCCCAACTTCACACTTGCCCTGAGAATAATCATCTACATCTTTTGGGGATGCTTGCAAAACTTGTGGGGGTTGATTTCCACTGGCTGTTTGATGAAATAAAGTTTCTGATGAAACATCAGATTCATAACTATTTGGTTTCGAATGCTTAGGAACTTCAGCAGGTTCCTCTTTCACTTCTAATAAATCTGCTGATAACATATTTTTAGGATCATTATTTCTTGGTTCCTCAGAATCTGGGAGAGGATATTTTTGTGACAACATTTTCTCCTCGTGGGCATGCAAAGAAGCATGCAAGTCAGAACTAGAATCTTTGGATAGCTGATTGCACATATCAATGGAAGTCTCCTCTCTCCTATCCTGGATCAAATTCAGCGACCTTCTACATTTAGTTGATTGCTGATGTGTCTCTGTCCTGGAAGATGCCCGAAACAATTTTATATGCCGATTCCATGCCTTCCTTAAATCATGTATAGTTCCACAATAATCAACAAACTGGCATTACCATAGATGTGAAAGTATCAACATTAGTAGGCCATTAAATGGTAAATGTTCAAATATTTTAATTTTAATCACTCAATAGTCAATAAAGATAAATTAGTAAGCTTATTTTGGGAGGAAATAAGAACTTTTATTACCCCCCACCAAAAAAAAATGTAATAGGCCATCAGTTGATTTTCTATTTTCAAAATCAGCAGCATCCTATTATGCTCAAATACACACTTATTACTAAACAAGCACAAGGTTTCAGCACTGCGTGAATCATAATAAAAATTAAGACAGAAATCACCTCACACGTTACATACTCCTATATCATAATGCTTAGCTCCATTTTAATTGAGTTCATACTTTATAGGAGATTATATAACCTTTAGGTATAAGTGTGATATATCCTCAGCGTCTTCTACACCCAGACCTTGGGATCCATCAGGTCTTGGAGATATTGCTTCTGCAATAATTGAGTCTATTACAGCCATGGACATTGACCCTCCATGATCCATTGAGAACTTTATCAATTCCTGCAAAATACATCAAAAGAACTGAATAAATTTTGTCAACACTTGCACTTGACAAGGGGAAGAAGTCTCATTCGACATACAAGTCAGTAGCAACTAAGTTGTTTCACTCATTCTGACATGATGAGTTGCCCCCTCTTCGTTCAAACTAACAAGAAGTAATTTGAAGTCTTCTGTATCTATCTATAAATGTATACTTGTGAAAAGTTTCAGCTTAGGTCTCTCCACTTGTACTAGTGTTACATTAATGATATAGAAAAGATAGACCTACCTCCAGAAGCTGTTTATTTTGAGGCAAATTCTTGATACCATCTACTAAGATGTCTCTAGCAGCATCCACGTTGTTTGTACTCTTGAAACCAAGAAAGGAACATGGAGGAAATCATCAGGCGAAATGAATTACAGACATGAGAAGGGTCAATATTTACTCTGTTTATGATTATAATATGCTAGCTGCAACCATTGTTCAGGCACTTTATACAGAAAACATTGTAGCTGCTAATTCCTAGTAGTAACTATAGCCTAAAAACTTCATTTACTGGTTTTATTATAATTATACTTTGCCTTTCAGAATCAAAGTTCAAACAAAATTGTTAAATATGCTACCCACCATAAATTTTAAATGAGAAAAATGGACATATAAAATAGGGAGGGCATCTTGTAACTTTTCTTCGTCTACAATCATTTCTATTGCTTCTTTGTATATACCACAAGCTGACTCCATATTTCCCTGCAATAAAAATGTAATAGGTAGCACGTGTAGTCAGTCACGTATTCTGTATCAGCTTATCATCAAAGAGTAAAGAATTCTTCAATTATAGCAAAGGCTACTTGCATACCAAACGTTTCTCCATGTTGGCTCTTGATATAACATTCTGCGCAAAATCAGAATCTGATTCTTTACCAGTCTGCTGAATATATGCAGCACGAGCAGCTAAAACATCTCCTATTTGTTCCTTAAACCTGGCATTGAATAAATGGATTTCTGGTACTCTCTGCAACGAACATATGATGGAGCTATGTCAAACCCTAGAGAAGAAAGAAGTAAAGCAAGTTTCAGTACAGTATAACCTAGTCCGGACTTAGAATAAAAATAATGGTCTAGGAGCCTAGGATTAGTAAATAAAGATAATAACACTCAACATGAGATAAATTATTCAGAATATATGTAGAGAATACCCATGAAACTGTTACACCATAATCGTTCGTCTTCCCCCTTCTAATTCATTAAATATGACTTACAACATATGTCCACCTCGACTTCTGAAGTCATAGATTTCACTTCTTCCATTTAACTTATAAATTTCTAACAAGAATTTAGTCTCTGCATCTTGGACATCTAATGCTTCATATTTCATTATTTAAAAAGCATTATCTTTTGCAATTGTTTGTCCGATTACTTTAGAGAAACTCAGGTAAAAATAAGAGGGAAAAAAAGCAGAAGTGCATCACAAGCTGATTAGCTGAGCATTAACATGAAATTCAATCAATTAAATAAATGTGTTTTAGGAAGAATACCTTCAAATAAATTCCTGTTGCTCGATCTAGAGAATAGTTAGCAATTTCTCTTCCCCCCTTGGTTTCCATGAACTCCACATAACGCATCCAGTACTCAGGGTAGTTGGCACACACAATCAAACATCTCTCATAAAGTTTCACAGCCTATGCAGAGTCATAGAAATGGCAGTTTTTTTTTAGCAAGCAATTTTCATCAATAAATAAATAAAATTAAGAAACTAGCAATTTTTATTGAGAATACTGTGCAGAAAATTACCCAGTCAAAATCTTCTTGAAGTTCAATAAAATCAAGATAATCATGCCATTTCTGCAATTGACTGTTATCAAGTGGCTGCACATGAAAGTAATTTCTCTGTATATTAGACTCAAAAGGACTGATCTTCAAATCCAACTCATGAGCCCTTTGATAAAGTTGTTCTCCAATGATCCTGTACTTTTTTAGGGCGATGGAACGAGTCAATCCAGAAGATGAATCCATCATATCTTTGATAATGCAATAAATCTTGTCATGCTTGCAATGTATGGGAATTTCACCATCAAAACTTGGTTCGGATTGCAATTCCTTTGGGGAATTGTCCAGGCTTGCTACACCCCCTTCCAAAAGGGTTAACAACTTTTTAAAACTGGACAAGTATAGAAATAATATCTGATAAGCACATTATTCACTATTCAGGTGTACACACACTCAACAAAATCATATACACGTTACAGGAGTACACTGCAACTGCCAGCCATGTCAAGCACATATATGAAGATGATGACCAGCAAAGGGGCTTTAAAGACTCAGACATCTTACACAAAACAAGACATACCTATCATAATACTTATGCAACTTTTTGGTTGGGAACCCAAGAGTCTGGATATAAATGTGAGCAAGAGAAACCCACTGCTTCTGGGAAAACTCAAACTGAATATACTTGTCCCACAAAGTATGGCATAAGTAGTCCTTCCCAACAAAGGAAACAGCTCTCTTGAACAATCTAGGGAACAAAAGAAAAAAACACATAAGATAAACATTTTATTGCTTTCAAGAACAAGCAAAATTCAAGAAGCATTCATGGAGTGTGGAAGCATCGAAACAACTTCTGTATCAACATTTACCTCCGAACATCAGATGGGTCTTCAAAAGCCGACATGGAGAAGCTACAGTAATCGACCCACATCCCTACCGAATAGGTTGCCGCCAAAACAGCTTTTTCGAAGACTTCCACAGCCTTATCTGCAGTGGATAAGCGTGCCATGTGAGCAGCATACTTCCTCCAATACCCATGACACAACGGGAATTTGGATAAGAAATTTTCATAAGTCAGACATATTTTCTCCATGTCATCCTGCATCAATGGACCCAAACACGTTATCAACATTCAAGTTCAAGCTTCTGTGTACATCCTTATATGTTAATTGATCACAAAACATGTGTCATTTAATCATTTATAGCTCTGATTCTCAATTTCTCTTTTCACTTAACAAAGAAGTCACATTTTATCAAACACTGAGAACGAAAACCATCCAACTTCAAACCTTCCTAAATAATTGGCAGTTCCTAATCTCTGAATTATTGGAATTAAACTTACTTACAGGATAGATTTTCTCAACGTGGGAGATGAGTGAAGTCCATTCTTCGAAATCAAGTGAGCCCTCAGAAATAAATTCTCGAAGTTGAACAGCATCAAAGCAACCTGAGGCGGAAGCAGAGAGATAGAGAGGGTGGAATCATAACGAATTTAAACAATCAAATTTGATGAAGGTTAAACTTAAACAACATTATAATGACTTACGAGACGAATCTGCGAGCGTCGCCGCCATGTTTCGATGCCTCTCTTCTCCTTTATTCCTCCCCTCTTCTCTACATTGACGTACGGAAAAGAAATGAGTCCACTCTATTTTAAATTCTTAAGATATTGAATTGGGATTTCTTAATTTTCGTTTTAAAATATATATCTCTGCTATTTAATTTCATGCAACTGAGATAATAATTTAAGTTATTTGTGGATGAAATATAGTTTAAAATGACATTTATTCAAATTTCTCCCCTACTATATCTTTTGGTAATAAAAATAAATAATTGATTATTTACTTATTTGTTTATGAATTTTGACCATATATTTATTTTGATCTTTAATAAATTTGGAAATAAACACATTAGTATTGAATTAAAATTAATTATTTTTTACTCCTAATTTCTGTTTTTATAAGTCATATTATTTCATAATATTTTATTCTATAAAATAGATTAATTGTTAAAATATATGAGTCAAGTTATGTTTTAAAAATTAATTTGACTTATTAAATAAAAAATTATGAACTAAAATATAATTAATTTTAATTAACGAGTGATTTAGAATTTTGCATCTATCAAAATGGTATATATTCTTTATTTTTTAATAAAGAAAATAAAGAAATCAGGTAATGAAGTTTTAGTTGTGACGTGTTTGGCAGTTCGGAATTTGCGTTTCTGTTTATCCATCAGCATTCAGCATCTGCGGAAGAAGAAGGATGCAGGTTCTGCCATTGCCACTGCCCACTACCACTCTCAGAACCTCTCAGCGACCGTTCAGTGCTCTTCTTCCTTCCCTTCATTTACCTTTCTACCCTTCTTCTCTCCCTACCAACACCACGCGCCTTCCCCTCCCTCCTCTCCATTCCGCCACTGCTACACCTACACCTACCCAAGAGCCTCTTCTTGACGCCACCAGCAATGAACCCATCTTCATCGATATTGGATACATTTCAAGTGTTCATGGTCTTCACGGCGAGCTTCGTGTCAAACCCACCACCGATTTCCCTCAACTCCGCTTCTCCACTGTACCAAAATTCCTTCCTTTCATCATTATTATATCATATTATTTGTTTATTTATTTATGTGTTCGTAATATTGTGTAGCCCGGGAGAAGATGGTTGAGGCAGAAGGTTTTGAATGCCGAAACCTTTCGAGAGATTGAGCTTGAGGAAGGTAGAGAGCACCCTGCACTCAAGAGTTGGATACTCAAATTCAAAGGAATTGACTCTGTCGACCAGGTGTTTGTTTTTTTTACTCACAGGAAAAGGAAAAAATTTTTTCCATTTCACATGGCTTGTTTCCTTATATCATATGAATTTTTTTGCCCTGACTAATCAATACGTCACGCAGGCTAAGATGCTTATTGGTGCTACGTTGCTTGTCACGGAAGAAGATAAGCCAGACTTAGAGGAGGGTGAATTTTACACATATGATCTTGTTGGGATGAGGGTTTTTATGAAGGTGAGTGATAATCATGAATTTTTTTTTCTCGTTATTATTTATTAATTTTGCTGAAGTATCAACTGTTTTTAACAAAATGAAAGTACCCTGGTGATTCTAACTGACGAGATGGTGATAGAGAGATGTTTCTGCTTTCATATTTTTTTCACCTAGTTGTTAGTTTTGGTCCCTTAAATGCGATATTTGAAGATGCTGACTTTATTTCTCGCAATCAGGAAAGTAGAGAACTTGTGGGAACTGTTATTAATGTTTTCAATAGTGGAGCCAATGACCTACTACAAGTGTCACTTGATTCGTCTTTTGATATACTTGATAAAAGTGGCAAGCCAAGGTCAGAGGAAGCTGAAGCATCTGATCAGCTTGTTTTGGTGCCTTTTGTTGAAGCAATTGTACCTGATGTTGATATGGAAAGTAGAGAAATGCATATTACGCCACCCAAGGGACTCCTTGAATTAAACCTACGATATGATGAGAGGACCAAAAAAGAAAGGCGCCAACTTGTGAGGCATACTTTCCTATACTTTACTGCTTACTTTTTAGGCGTAGTGTTGTTCTTTTTCTTTTTTTTTTTAATTATTATTAAAAAAACAGTTATGAAAGTTTTGTGGTTATTGATGATGTTGGATTGCCTTTCTTAGTTTCTACCTGTCACTTTTCACCTGAGTTCAGCAGAGTTTTTCGGGATTTAAGATTGGTTCATTTGTCTTACCTTTTTGCCACTTACGTGATAACCCGGCAAACAAACGCACATAATTTAACATGTAGTTCATGGACTTTGATGATGTGCCATTCTGGATACCTCCGAATTGTTGTGTGTGCATTTGAATTCTAAATTGATTATATGTATTATTTTCATTTTTGATCTGATTATTTGACTGGATGCTTTTACTATGTATAGTTTGATCCAATGATGTTATCTAGTATGGATAGTTCACTATTTGCTATATTTTAGGAATGGAAAGAGAGGAAAAAGTTTTCAAAGCGGCTCATAGCAGCGAAAAAGAAACTCATTGAAATGGAGCAACAGCATGTATTTCATGGACTTCGATATGGAGAGAAAGAACAGAGGAGATTGCTTAGTGAGCAGATTGTGGATGTCAACTCCAAGTTGTTGCAAGAGGCTTTACAAAGCCTCGAACAACCAATCAAGAGGCAAGTTAATTTAAATGAGAGTTGTTTTGAATTATCACAAAGTTCAATCTCTGTCCTCACTAAAAGGAAAGAAGGGGGGAGGGGGGGGGGGGGTGGGGGAGATTTTATGTATGTTGTCTAACTTGTCCTAACGTTGTTTCTTACCTTTTATTAATCTAATTCACATTAGATGTGGTTGAAGAATTATTATAATTTTGATGTTACGTCTCATTTTGAACTAATGAAAAATGGCAGGATCCAATAGGATGACTTATTTAGTTATGATTTATTTTTTCTGAACTTTACCCATCGTAATTATATTTCTCTGACTTATTTGTCACCACTTCCCTGTCCTTTATCCCTGCCAAAGAATGTTTCTTCATACTTATGCTGTTTTGACTATTTTAAAGCAGATGGAACATGGCTGAGTTGGTCCACTCCCTAGAAGGGAAGCTTATAAGTTCTCTGGAAATATCAGCAGAGTCTTTTGTAAATAGAAATAAGAAGTTGGTTGGAGATATGAAGATGCATGAAAAGGGACTAAAGCTCACGAGCAAAGGCAAAATGGCTATTGTCCTGCTTTTGAATGAAATAGAGAATCAGGATTGCGTTGGGGACCCTGGCACTGTTGAAATTGAAACTGAAGCAACTGAGAGTTCTCCACATAACTTGCTCCAAAAGTTACTCTGCAATCCTGAATTTTTTGTAAGTTGTTACAAACTTGTGTTTTATTTTCTTATTTTTAAAGTATTATAGAAACAAAGCTGATTTCTGAGGTATTATCTAACTAGTTAAGTTTTTTGGAGTGACTATACCAAGATATGCTACACAACTTCATCTAATACGTTTCCATTTTTTGCAGGTTGAAGATCGTGTGTCTGTGCCTTTAATTTTGGTCTCTTCAGCAGAACAAATCCAGTCTTTAACAACATTGTTTACAAACAATAATCATTTTGGATTTGATTCTGAAAAGGTTCACATCATGCCAAGGATAAGTTTTTTGTATTATCATGGTCACAGATATCTTGAAGTGTGTTGCATTTACTTTTGTTTACCACTTCTTCTTTTAACACATAAAATGAAATATTATTAAACTAGAATGGAAAATGGTAAGAGAGGATAATGATATCCTCTAAAAACAATGATAACAGTGTCAATTTAAATATACTCAAATGTATCTAATTTATGAATTATGATTGTTGTGTAGGTATGGTTTTTGGAAGAAGAGAAGCTGCCTGTTATTAGCAGTGTGCCGGAAGGAGAGAACAAGTATAGGATCTTGATGAAATCGCCTTGGGAAATACTCCAATCTCCTACTGGATCTGGAGGATTTATTAGCTTGCTCTCAAAGCATAGCATAGTGGATAATCTTATCAACATGGGTGTTGAGTACATTGAGGTTAGTTCTTTTCTCGTTTTTACTTTCCGAGTAGTTTTTCCATTGAATTCTCTTAGGCTTCTTTACTATAGGCCTATAGCTAACTAGTTTAATGAAGTTCAGATGCTCAATCATTGACAGCCTTTGTAATTCTCTGATTTTTCCGCTTTCAAATGATTATCCTAGAGATTTCACTCACCACTTGCTTCTGTCAGTTACATAATATATCAAAATCAAACATTTTGCAATCAGTATTTGCTAAGGCCCTTAACTCCATATTTTTTGTGATTCATAAGCTTACATATTTAGAAGTAGATGCTAGGTGTACACCAAAATCAGCCACCGGTGTATGATACACATTGAAATACAAAATACATATGTAGTTTAACTTATTTTTAGTGTGTATTTTGTATTTCAATGTGTATTGTACACCGATGACTGATTTTAGTGGCTAATTTTGGTGTGCAAATAGAATTTTTGATAGAGGTAATAGCTATGTTTATTTGTTACAATTTGAAGGTATGCTGCCCAAGTGAAAGAATTGCTGGTGGCAACTCACTACTTCTTGGGTTGGTTAGATCAAGGGGAGCCGATATTGGGATACAAATTTCACATGCAAATGCAATAGCGGATTCAGAGAAAAATGTCAACATGATATTCTCCATGGATTTTGTTAGTAAGTTATTGAAGCAGGGCAACATACTCCAATTTGATGCCATAGAGAAAGCAAATTCCTTTGTTGAGAAGGTTGACAAAGAGTGGGTTACTGTCACATCGTCCACCCCCAACTCATTTGAGTTATCTTGTAATATATATAGTTCCTTAAACGCATGTCCTTTGGACAAGGTTTGTGTATTGCAGGTTAGAGAATAGGGTAGGTGAAAAATCACCACTTATACCATGTAAAGGTTTTATTAGTCTATTAGTCCTTATTCAATCAGATATTTATAGTTTAAGATTTTATAATTGAATCTTATATTAAATGAAAATTTGTAATTATTTATTAATTTTCAGAAAAAATACAATAATTCTAGAAGATTTATTTTTAGAATATTTTATAGTTCATTATATGTTAAACACAAAATAGATATTCTAACAGTTGTATTTTTCTGGAAAAAAAAGAAACGACCTAATTGAAGTAAATTGCTTTTTTTTATGTATTATTAAATTATATTATTATTAGTATATTTTGGGGAAGAGGCTGATTACATTTTTTTGTCAAAGATATAGATCGAGATGAGAAACCAAATCCAAAAGTATTTTGGTTGGGTCAATGAATGGGCCTGAAGCCCAACCAAAAAGATCATGTGACCCGACCCAATGTTGTTTCGAAAACCCAGGAATTGTTGTTTGAGCTTTGAGGGGCAAACGCTGGCGAGAAGAGGTTTGAATGTTTGATGAGAAGAAATGGGATCCCAAACGGCTAAGGTCTATCGCGATCTTCTGAAAGCTGTGAAGAAACATATTGTGAATGGAAATTCGAATGGGAAGGAACACACCAAGCCCAATTTTTTAGATTTCGTATCGTCTGAGTTCCATAAGAACCCTAATTTGGCCGATACTGCTGCTCTTCAGCGGAAATTAAAGCTTGCGCGCGATTACACTCTCATGCTTAACAGTGTCCACCATCACAAGGTTTCTATCTTTCTACACATACATAGATAATTAGATATATCCCTTTCCATTTTCCCCTTATTTGATTTTATTGGTTTTTGCAGGAATTGTTGTTCTCGTACAATATAGCGGTGGATCGATCAGATGAAGTGAGAAGAACGCTTGGAAAATCTGCTGCCAGTGTTGGTCTTCGTCTCCCTGAGGTTTATCAGCCTTGATTTTGATGGTCATTGCTACTCTTTACTTCAATTTTGCATCCATGGAATCAATCATAAATTAGGTCATATCTGTTGAACCAAATGTTGAATGTGATCTGTCGTTGTCAAATACAATGAATTAAGAAAATTGCTTTCTGTTCTAAGCCTTATGACTTGGAGACCCTAAATATTTTGTACCAATGCCAAATGATCACTGAATTTTAAGTTCAGATTAAAGTGTGCAAAGAATTCTTCAAGATGTGTTGGATTCAATCTTTCTCCATTCTTATGCAATCCACTTTCACTTTTAACTTTTAAGTTGATAAGTGTGCATTTTCACCAGACATGTCATTTCTTTTGGTGAGAGTATGTTGAAGAATTTAATTTTAATGCACCCATAGTGCCACATGTCCATTTAATCACGAATGTTCGAATTCTAATAGTTATTTAAAAGAATTGATGTGATTTAACAATTTTGTAAAGCGTTTTAAACTGTTTCAAAATTAAGCTCTTGAATTATTATTTAATAACTGACATGGAAGGATGAAAATGGTGCCAAAACAAGTTGATTTCATTGGAGGATCTGCTAGGCGAGTGTGACTATTGTTAATTTAATGATCAAGATATATGCTCCATTTTGTAACTTTCTACTTGTTTCTAAATTCTAATTAATTACTTTATCTTAGAACTTTTTTCTTGAAAATGATCCTATCTTGGTACGTCACTTTCTGTCCGTGCAAGAAGTTTGGTTAAGATACGTCAGATTTTATAAGGAATCTTTTTTATACCAATAACTTTTAATCCAAATGAATTTCCTCAATATACAAGAGAATTAAAGAAATGAAATTCCAAATAAATAATACTAAAAGGTTGCACGTTAAATATAAGTAAGTTGAAAGAGAGATTGGAATTGACACCGTTGTACTGTGAATGAGAAGAGTCCACTGGTGGAAAGGAATATCTCTTTCCCCAGAGAACAAACAAGTACATCTGTACATAGCTGATTATACAAGGTATATTATGGTTAAATAAACCTTAAAAAATGCATGGCAAGTAAGAATAACGCATATTTGGCCTTGCCTTGAATGTGAAGTATGATCAATGATGCATCTTCATCTTTACAACCTTGAATGAAGAGCTTTTGAACTATCTAGCAGAAGCAGAAGCAGGCTTGGCAAGAAAAGAACCCCAAACTTCATTTCATCCATTTCTCATTGCTATATATTAAACTATCACTTGCACAAGAAAACACATGCTTATCCTGGTCCTTGGATTAGAGACAATTTACCTTGTTGAAATCTCCTCTTATCCAACAACACATAGTGCAAGATGGCCAATGAGCAAATGAAGCCCATTGCCACCCTTCTTTTGTTGCTGAACTTCTGCATGTATGCCATAATTTTGGGCATTGGTGGATGGGCCATGAATAGAGCAATAGATCATGGTTTTATTATAGGTAAAAATAAAACAAAACTAATAGTTATATTTTCAGGAATGAATTGAATTCTGTGTGTTTCTTTAGCATGCTAATGTTGTAAAGAGATTGTTGCAGGTCCAGGATTGGCACTACCAGCTCATTTTTCACCCATATACTTCCCTATGGGAAATGCTGCTACTGGATTCTTTGTAACATTTGCCCTGCTTGCTGGAGTAGTTGGTGCTGCATCAACAATTACAGGATTCAATCATATCCGTTCATGGACTTCTGAGAGCTTGCCATCTGCAGCTTCAGTTGCTACCATTGCTTGGACTCTTACACTCTTGGCCATGGGGTAATCCATCCTCTATGATCTCTCCCACCTCTTACTTTTTTTGTTTTTGTTTTAGCAGATTATTCTGACTCTTTAGTTACTTGTGATTGTATTGCTCTAACTATGATTTGTTTTCTGCAGCTTTGCATGCAAAGAGATTGAGCTTCAAATCAGAAACGCACGCTTGGTAAGACGGAAACTTCATATGCATAGTCTTGTATACTATCGCTTTGCTTTTTCCTCTGTGGATCAACTCTGAATCTGAAATATCCATTTTTTGCAGAGAACAATGGAAGCTTTTCTAATTATCCTGTCAGCAACACAGCTTTTCTATATTGCTGCTATTCATGGTGCTGCCCCGTACAGGAGATGAACTTGAAGAGTTCTTTTTGTTGAGTATGAGGGAATGAATTTGTGTGCTTTTTTTTTCTTTTATTTTATTCTGGGTGTATTATTTTCCTTCATCTTTATTCTTTGGTTTATTTTATTTTATTTTTCCTCTTTCTCCAATCAAGACTTCCAATTTGCAAGACATCAATTAAGAATTGGCAGATTGTGTTGGGATTTGAAATCAATGATCGGATTTGTACGAACTATGAATTAAGAATAATAAATCATGTGCAAATGCGTTAAAGAAGAACAGTGTTATACACTTATGAGTTATTTAGCAGTAAACATTGATCATGGAATATTCAAGATACTTTCTGAAATGCACAGAATCACATAGGATGGAATTATTCTGCCTTAATTGCCAGTGAAGCATTGTAAAAGCAAGCCAGAAAGCATAAAAGAATAGATCAAAAACATAAGTTCATGTAAAACAATCTTTATATGAACCATAAATACAGAAAACAAAAAACAAAATCGCATCTGGATTATAGTTGGGCATGACTGCTCAATGTTATAGAATACAGATTAAATAAAAATATCAAAAAATTTTGTGACGAAGTCCTTGGAAGTCTTCATACTGTTGGGATCCTCATGAGTTCAATGATTTGAGGCTTGCAGAACCTCAAACAATCCACAGCAACTCCACCAGGAGGTCTTTTGCATCATTAGCATAGATTCTACAAGTGGCTGCATATCAATTCAGCAAAGGAAAATCAGATTTAAATAAATGTACCAAAATTTGATAATTGTCTGATGAGACTTATATATGTAAGAAAATGTGCAAAACCTGGTTCTCAGAGTCTGCTGGATTCTTGGAATCATCAGAATGTTCTTCATTATCATGTTCCTTTGTCTTAGGTTCGTCCAAGCTTACATTTTCAGCCTCAGAACTCTCATTGGATTGCGCATCGCTCTCTGTCACAATATCATAAGCCTCCTCATTTCCTCCTTTGACTAGATCATTCTTAACATTATTGTCAGGGACTTGGTTCACGGACTCAGCATCCGACACGGGTTCTTGACCATTGTCATGATCAATAGGTGATGAATTTCCTTTGTTATTATCTTGGGACTCCAATTCACCTTTCCCTAGAGGTGGAGGGTTGATCATGGAGTTACTCTGTGCCTTCTTTATCTTGGCAGCAATCTTTCTTCTCCTAGAAGCTGAAGGCATGATTGTGATTGTCGTGTGTTGGTGGAACCTCTAAAATCCACCAACTTGGAACACACACAGAGACAGAGATAGTGACTCAAATATGCAACAATGGAAAGAAACTAGAGAAATTCAGCAAAAACAATTTTGAACTGGTTGTTGTTGTTTGGCATAAACTGAGTTTATATGAGATCATGAGCACAAGAATGGGGGGATCTGCCAATCAATATTTGATGTGTTATTGTAGACTATCTTGCTGGAGCTTCCCTTAAAATGTTTCCTAATAATAAGAGAATATAGGACAAAATTCAAACAAAGTTAATTACTAGCTTTTAAGGTTGTCTTCCAGTTTACCTTTGCTAATAATAATAATAAAGTGGAATCATTCCTTCTATAAATTTTTGCAATATTATTGGTCATTTTCTTTATTTAAATTAAATCATAGTTGCTTCCGCTGTAAAATTGCTAGAAAAGTGGTGGAAAAAAAAAGGGTATACAATTTTTAGAAACAAAGAAATATAATGTAATGTGGTGTTCATGTAAAATTGACTTAAAAGTAAAATGTGATGATGCTTTGTGTACAAGATTTCTAGATATCTAACCGTTATCTTCATGTTTCGTGTATTGTTAGTTGCAATCTAGAAATAGAATACAAATAATTACTATAATTAGTTCAAATGTTGTTAACTCTTAACTGTATCACAAGATTAATTTTTTTATTACGTGTAAATAAAATGTTCGAATCTAATAAATTTATTTTTTCATAAATTGATTCTATTAAAGTTTTGGAAAAAAAATTTCACAATTTGGTCTAAAGCTTACATGTTATATTAATTTAATTTTTAAAAAATATACAATAATACAGTCCCTAAAAAAAAAAAATCTACAATATCCCTTATTTAATGACACACATTTTTTAAATAAGCCAAATTAATAATAAAAGACTTGATATTTTTTTTTTGTTTGACTAATAAAAAACTTGATATGTTTGATCATCAAACCAATTTAAAAAAAAAAAAATGATGTAGCCAATACATTATGATTAATAGGGACTCAACACATAGTTATGAGTCATATAAATTTTGAATTAATGGTTCCTAACGTTAATTTCGTAGTATTCATTTAAAAAAAAAAAACAAAAAAAAGTGAAAAAATAAAAAGAATCAATGAAATTTGATGTTCCCAAATTCGGTATATATATAAAAAAATATAATTGAGAGAGCTTTGATTGAAGAAGAGGAACACAGAAGATAGTAGATAGCTATACTAGAGTCAAAATCAATTACTAAACACCCCAATCAACATTACATTACACTCCATAATTTATTTAATTAACAACGCATCGCTTCAGAAAAGTAGCAACATTTGAGCTTCTCTTACATTGGATCTCATCTCATTCATACTTTGATTCTTGTTAATTGTTATTGTCCTCTCTCTCTCTCTCTCTCTCTCTCTCTCTCTCTCTCTCTCTCTTCTTCTGCCATGGATGCTCTGAGGAAACAGGCCAACAAGTTTAGGGACCAAGTTGCAAAACAACAGCAGGTATCGTTCTTCCTCACCAACCCATTTCCCAAGATTGTATTTTTATGTGTTCTTGAGCAATTGCGCTTCATTTTCTTCTCAAATCCGCATCTGGGTATGCCAAGATTTCACAAATTCATGATAAAGTTCAATGTTTTTTTCTTTTTTTCTCCAGTTTCACGGTTTAATAAAGCAGTTCAGCAGCAGCGGATATGAGAGCTCAGATGTTGTTGTCATTGATGAGGTTGAAATGCAGAGACATCAACAACTTGAAAAGCTCTACAGGGCCACTCGTGCTGGCAAGGTATACAATAAAGATCACTTTTTTTTAATAATTTATTTTGGTTAAGCATTACTAGTTCTGAGATGTTTGAGCAGCATGGGCTTTCCCACTTTCTAAGCTTAATCTAGTTATGTGATACATATTTTAGGGAATGTGTAAGAAACCAAAAAATGAAAATGCTATTGTCAATGATTTGCCTCCTTTTTCCTTCTTTTAATTGATGTGTATGGTATGGAACTATCTTCTCACTCAGGACTTCCAGAAGGAAATTGTTAAAGCAGCTGAAACATTTACAGCTATAGGTTTTAAGCATATTGAAGCAGGTGAGAAATTAGTTTTTGTTTCTCTTTTTTCCCTGAAAGATTTAGTTTTCTCTCATGAGAAATTGTAATTTATGACTATCAACAATATCTGTGGTAGACAGGAACAAAACTTTCTGAGGATTGCTGTAAATATGGAGCAGAGAACAACAACATGGACAACATATTGGCTAAGGCTGCATCGGTATACGGTGATGCTCGCAAGCATGTAGAAAAGGAGCAAGATGAATTGAATCGGCTTTTATCTTCCCAGGTTGGCTTTTCATATCTTCTCCAGGTGTACAAGATGAAATTGAATCCCCAAACTAACTTTAATTCTAAAACAGATAATGCTAGCCAGTATTGAGCATCTAATTTTCAGTTTTCTTTTAAATAAGTCGTAAATATGAGTAAATTCTGTTGATCTCTCCCTTTCAAAGCACAAAATGTAGACCACTTTTTTTTTTTTTTTTTACTTTCCATCAAATACATATGCCATTCCTTTTGCCCTTCCTAGGTGTGCATGTTTTGATACTATATGAAGATGCCTATGGAAAATTGCATACTTTTGGAATTCGTGAGGGAGATCTATGTAATATTTTATTTGCATTACTTTTAACTGTATGAGGAGAGTATTGTGAATATGGTTATTGCAAATTACAGGTTTTGGATCCTTTGAGATCAATGGTCAATGGTGCACCTTTGGAGGATGCTCGCCATCTTGCTCAACGGTATAGTAAGATGAGGCAAGAAGCGGAGACAATGGTAAGCCAAAGTTTGGATTAGAGTAGCAATCCTTACACCAGGTCGAATACTAGTGGATCACTACTAGAAGTTCAATGACACTACTTATAAAACTCCCAAAACATTAGAATCATATATAATATATATAGTTTTTAGATTACTTTTCTGCTAAATCATTTACTTCACCAGTCAGTGTGTTTATGGGTTTCTTCTTAATCTTGTGTTAAATGGGTCAGAGGGAGGAGATTTCTAGAAGACAAGCACGGATTAGGGAATCTCCTGCTGCTGAACAAGTTGCAAAACTGCATGCTACCGAAGCAAAGAGGCAAGAGCTGAAAGCAAACATGGCAATTCTGGGTAAAGAAGCTGCAGCTGCACTGGCAGCTGTTGAGGCACAGCAGCAGAGACTGACATTTCAACGGCTTGTTGCTATGGTATGATAAGACATGACTGTTATTATATCAAATGATGCCAACATGGTAAATATTTTGGCCATTTATATTAATTTTTTTAACAAAAATGATTGTATAGGTTGAAGGAGAGAAGACTTTTCATTTAAGAGTTGGTGCTATTCTAAGTGAAATTGAAGCTGAGGTGAGAACTGGCTGTCCAGAATTTTTAAGTTTTCATAATTAATTTTCATATATTCTTGTTTCGCATTCTCTTAGTAGCAACGAATTTCCATAACATTGGAATTTTTTTCTCAGATGGTCTCAGATAGACAGAAGAAAGAATCTGCCCCTCCAGTGGTTATACCAGAGAATGGAACAGAGAAAACAATGTACTTCTTGGCTGAAGTATGCTAATTATGCCTATCTTTTCTATTTATTTTGTTTCCTTGTTTCTTTAATTGCTTAACATACTGAAAACTGATTAATTTCTTAAGTCATGGAAATCAAACGTTACCATGAAAATCTGGCTTACATATTATCACATCACTGATGTAGAAACTAGATAAAAAAAATTTGTGCCATGTGATATCACAAAACAATTAGTAAATCCCCATTGTGATTCTTGAAATTTTATTTTATTTTTTGACGTACCAATTTGATTCTTGAGGATTAATTTGATGTCACTAACATTTAATAATCTTGAAGGCAATGCATTCTTTTAGTGCTGAATCAGAAAAGGAGCTGAGCTTTTCAAAGGGTGATTTCATTGTCGTGCGAAAGGTTTGTTTTCTCAGATAATGTCATTGCATTGTCATCCCTTGTTTTCTATGCCAATGAGATTCTGGTAAAAGAGCTGCTGATATACTTATATTAGATGGGGAAGTTTGTTACTTTGATACTTTCACGAGTTTACCCTATTGGAGATTTGTGTTTGGAAAGAAATATGATTACAAAGTAAAGAAGTTCAGTTTAATTTAGAGGATAATGGCTATCAAGGGAAATAAGTGTCAAAGGAAAGCAGAAGGACCCATTAAGATCCCTCTATAAAGTTGATACATTTTTCCCAATAAACTGCTCTGCATAGTGAACTATAAGTTATCCATTTCTCACTTTGTGAGATCAAGTATCTACTATTGTCAACAATTTCTTCCTACTACTTTCATCATGAAATTTGCTCCAGTACTTGAACTTAAATCTCTCACTTTTTTTGGGTCTCATTGTTCACCAAAGTTTTGTGTGTTTATATCAGGTAAGCCCATCTGGGTGGTCAGAAGGAGAATGCAACGGCAGAGCAGGGTGGTTTCCATCTACATACGTCGAGAAACGACAAAGAATACCCTCCACAAACTTAGCTGGTTAAGTTTACTAGGTTCTCATCATCCTTGTG
This sequence comes from Stylosanthes scabra, assembly GCA_036250425.1. Taxonomy (NCBI): domain Eukaryota; kingdom Viridiplantae; phylum Streptophyta; class Magnoliopsida; order Fabales; family Fabaceae; genus Stylosanthes; species Stylosanthes scabra. Next base: position 4,191 of record JASCZI010121053.1, on the reverse strand, counting down.
CCAAGCATTCTTTGCTTTGTTTCCCATATTTAGTTCATCACCCAATTGTCCAAAGAAGACCGCAAAATTGGATGCAGGTTCCTAAATGTGAGGTGATTGATGTAAGTGTTGATTATTAGTTATTACAACAAATTGAAGATAAGTAAAAAGGGGTAATTCATATCATTATATGTAACATATCCTTTTTCAAAGTTGGACAAGGTGGTGATGCTTAAAGTTCATTCATTTTTCTTTTCTGATGAGGTGACAGACACTACTACTTTACCCTTTTATTTTTTTTACCTTTTGTAATTGATTTGGGTAACATGTGTGTCTTTATTGATAATCATGTCTGGATCTTGCTAATGATATTGGCAGAACAAGGATCATAGGATTGCTGGATTGTGTTTCTATGTATATATGTAGCCTAAGAGAATATTTGGATAGGGATGTCTGATTTTGGTATTAACAAAATTTGGATTTAATCCACAAAGTGAGAATTGGCCGAAAGTGGCAAACAGTGTCTTTGGGGCCAACATGATCCTAGGTTCAATCAACCAAGGCCCTAATTTTTTGTCTTACTTAGATTCCATTTCATCACCCTAATTTACATAAAAATTGAATGATCAATAATAATAATAATAATAATAATGAAGTGAATAATGAAGTGAAAAGTTACTGTGAGAATAGTAAATATAAGGAGTGAATATGAAAAAGGAGAGAATGGATTATATTTTCCTATTCAATTTATATTTATTAAAGAAACATAAATGTCCTTAAAGTGAAAGGAAAACTCCTACGTTATAATACACAAGAAGAAGGTAAACCTATCACCTATTAAAAAGAATTAACATGCATTTGAAGAATATAGTAACCTAAAATGAAATTAATGTAATAAAAATGAGAAGGTAAAAAGGTAAGAAAATGAGAAGAAGAAAAAATGAGAAGAAAATAAGAAAGAAGAACCTAAGTTGCGCCAAATTTGATAAAAGTATGATGTGAGAAAATAAAATGAAATCAAATATGTGAGGATGAATATGAAGTTATTTTAATTTCTTATTTTATAGATTATAAATAGATTTAAATATTCAATTATAAATAAGAATATATAATTACTGATTTTATAACTAATTTTTAGCATACATGTAATATTTTTATTTTTATAATATGTAATATTTTGAATAATGAATTAGAATTTTTAGTGTACAAAGCTAGTGAATTCTAACAACAAAATTTTAAAAGGAGAGCTCACAAATATTACAAGATAAACATTTATTAATCTTACATTGAGTTTATGGTATAAAGAGTTTTATAGAGTCATCCAATCAGATTCATGTATTTATATAACTTTAAAAATATTAAATTTAAAAATTAATTACTTTTAATGATGTAGTAATATCTAATTAAATACATATGTAAAACTTTTTTATATTTAAGGTGCATGAAAATTAAATTCTATTACATTTGGTCTCCTTGTCCGTTTCAGAAAGCAATAAATACAGGTAGATAAATACTATTTTCTTTTTATATATTATTAAAGAATTAACTTGATACATAATTTACGAAAATGAATAGATTTTGATATAGAGTATAGAGATGACTTGACTGGGGACATTACCAAAATATTTGATAAGTTTGGGACAATGAACTCAGCACAGTGGCAGGAAGATGCACGAGTCATCATAGTACAGTGCCAAGGAATAGGAACTGGAATTATGTAACCGTTATACATATCCCAACACACACACACAAAACACCACCATAGCCATCTCATGTCTCATGTCTCATGTCTCATGTCATGTGTTTCTTTCTTTTCATTTTCAAAACCAAACCAAACACATCTCCTCGATTTCCTCAAAAAAAAGAAAAGAAAGAAAGAAATAACTCCCTCTCTCTCTCTCTCTCTCTCTCTCTCTCTCTCTCTCTTTCTCTTTCTCTCTCTGGCTGGCTATATAATAAGTGTCAGGTTCCATTCTTCTCTTGTTTGTGGTCTCAGCTAAGCTAAGCTTTCCTCTCTTTGCGCCAATTTACCTATTTTCGTATTAAATGCACTCTCAGGAACCCCAACCCCAACCCCACTATTCTTCTTCCTACTCCTATGGCATTTCTCTCACCCACCTCCTCTTCATATGGTTTCTCCTTCAAAGGTACCATTTTTTTTAACACCCATTTTCTTCTCTTTTCTTTTCTTTTTTGCCCTTTTTCTGTTCTTTGTTGCTTTTTGGGTACTTGGAGATTTCTTCTCAAGAGGTTTTGATGGTCAAGCTAGAAACTTTTTTTGTTTTCTTTTCAGCTCTGTGATAAAAAAGCTTCTTTTTTGAATATACAATGATGTTTATAACCAGCATTGTTCATGGGGTATGCAGAATCTCATGAGATTAGTAGGTCTACTTATTTAGCCATTCATTCTTGTAGCTAACACATGCATTTTTGTGTCTATGGGGTTATTCTATTTTATTCCTAGGGTCATTCTCTGAGTAGTGAGTAGTAGTAATAAATGAATGGAAACCACTTTCACTCTTTTAGGGTGTGAGATGCACTAATTTTAAGTCTATTAACATCTATGAAACCACTTTCACTGTTATGCCTATTGGGGTTAATATGTATAGTGCTTTCATTCATGATATTCCCTCTAGAAGAGCTCATGAATTTGGCAAATGCTATATTTTGCCCATACTTCCATGAAGGTTTTGCTTACACATTGTTCTCCTTTAAAATAAATACCAAAGATTTTGGTTATACCAGTACTTTCAGTTGTTGGGAAATTAGTAGTGCAATAAAATTAGGGAGAAACTGAATAGTATTCTTACCTTGGATTCATGAGCTGTTCTTCTATTTCCCTGTCAATTCCTCTGTGATCATCAGAGGTTATTTTCTTGATAAATAGATTTCCAAGTTTGAAGCTTCCTTTGAGATGAATTCTGACTTTGGTTTCTTTGCCCTGCCATTGTTATTTTGGAGTGCTTATATGAAAATTTGACTTAACAACTTGTAATGCATTTTCAGGTTTGGAAAGATTAATGGTGGTGGCATTGCTTGAAGGGATTGGAATCATGGGTTATTATTAAGCCCTTGATTATGAAATAGGGAATGAAGCCATTGGTCCTGGTAGTTTAATTAATTAATTAATTAAGATGTATTATATATTGAGTTCTCAATTTATATATATTATTATTTGATATTTGATGTAGCTGGGAATTATCATTTGTTATACATCAACTTGCTATAAATAGTGAACTCTTTAACTTTTTCAGCATCTTCCCATCATTACAAAGCTAACACACTACCTAAGCCTCTGTTAATTTGCATATTTTATAACTTTTCAGCATGCTCAAGGAACTACATCAAGTCATGTCCTAATGTTAATGTCAATATATATAAAATAAATAATAATGGCACTTATTTTATTACAATAATTTTACATCTCAAATTCTAGAAAGCATACATTCACGGATAGTTCTAAACCATGTAATACCTTTGAACCCATCTCAGCAATCTTCTGTCATTTGCATTCAGATCTTGAGTTTGCCAACTATTATTATAAACCATGGCAGCTGAGTTTTCCAATGTTGTTGAACACTCTAATAGGGATGTTATCCACCATGAAAGTAGCCAAAACATTGGAAACATAGATGTTAAATGCAGCAATCATGTTTAAATTGAGTAGAAATTGTGGTGTGCACTGTGTATGGCTCTCCACTGGTGTTACCTAAGAACTCAAAATCTATCTCATCATGATTAGGCCCTTCAGAGTTCAGTAGATAACTGCACCATAACATCACATAAGCTAAGTCCAAAGACCAAAGCACCAATATGTCTGAAAAAAAATTAACTATTTTATACAATATTGAGACACCAAGATCTATGATTCTCACATAATATGCAGTGACAGTGCCAGCAGAGTCACCAGAGTTAAGCTTAAGCTGCATGTCCATTCTCCCAAATAGATACTGTTCCTTGGATCTGAAGGCAGAGCCAGATGATTGGCACAAGAACATTGCTTCCTAATAACTTTGCATGATTCTCACCCCAAGTGATCTCAGTGTCATTATGGAAATTACCCCCAAAAGTGAATCCAAAGAGAGATGTCATCAACAACAGAGCTGAAATAGCTCTCGGATTGGTTTGATGGATTGGCATCTTTTCTTGCTTATGGCCATGATGATGGTGGCAATGAAGTGTATATATATATATATATATATATATATATAT